>JAFFZH010005430.1:0-10933 GCA_018420115.1 Euura saliciscinereae
CGAACAGTCACTTTACGCGCAAGCATCATACGATATTTTTTACGGCACAGGTATGATAAGTCACTTTGACGCCAGTTGAGGTCCGCTTCGAACTCCGCGTCCACCATGACACATAATCCGTTTGCCGAGTCGACTGCTAGCTCGGGAAGCAGTACTGCGCAGGCGCAGTCCGACCTCGACTTGTAAAGTACTTTACAGGTCGAGGTGAACTACGTTATAAAGACTTTATGTGTCGAGGTGGACTACAGCCGTATAAAGCGCCACTTGACGGGCCGAAAACAGGCGTCATAAAGTGACTTTATCATGCCTCTGCCGTAAAATAAATATTTATGTGGCATGCGCCGAAAGTAACTGTTTATTCGGCAAGGTTATGTTTTTAGTACTCGCCGTTGCTTTACAAGGCTCGCCTTCGGCTCACCAGGTAAAACCAACAGCTCGTACGAAAAACATAACCTTGCTGAACAGTTACTTTCTGCGCGCGCCCCATACAATATTTTTTACGAAAAAGGCATTAATAGTCACTTTGACGCAAGTTGAGTTCCGCACGAACTGCGTATAGAGAGGGGGTAACCTGCGGTATAAAGACTTTATTCCGCAACTTTGACATGCGCACTTCCAACTGCGCATCAAAGTTGCGGGATAAAGACTTTATACCGCAGATTCGAACTTAGCGGTATAAAGTGCCATTTGCTGGAACGAAAACAGGCGTCAAAAAGTGACTTTTTGACGCCTGTGCCGTAAAAACGAAATTCCTGTACTTCACTGACCTACTGTACCTGCCGCAGCTGCCGCATTATAGCGACACTACGAGTTTTCCCCAGAGATGATGCTGAGGTTTTATGTCTGTCGAGCACTTGTGATTTGCCCAAATCGCCTGAGTCATATTCACAAGTGACTGGGAATTTTTACGGATAGCGGTTCGAAATTTCATGCTGTCTGATCCCTTTGAGTCGAAGGTGTCGGTTGATGGGCGTACCATTGATTCCATGAGACCCATGAGGATTCAGCATATTATATTTTCAAGTGAATCTCGACAGCTGTACAACAAACCCCGGGAAATTAAAGTGACAATAATCACTCTGGAAAGATGTGTTATACAAAATAGAAATGAAAATTTTAGCTTTTCGGACTGGAGTAAAAGATTCGCTCCATATAAGCGTCAAATCTTACACCAATATGAGCCCCCCCCCTTCCCCTTGCGATAGCCACTCAGCTTGAGGCGCAAAAATGTTTCTCCAAAAAAACTCGAGAGAGGTGATACGCTTTTTTTGGAGTGATCAACTCCTCAGCTGCACTGAGAGACTTTTCATACGAATAATTGGTAAAACTATGTCAAAGTTTGATATGCTACCGACGGAAGTAGAGAAGCCCGGCGTTGCTTGTCAAAAATTCATATGGTGCATACTGATGAGTAGAATTGATATTTTCCTTTCAATGAATGGAAAAGGTACGTCAATATATGATCCAGAACAGAGTAGTATTTGAAACGCACCATGTCAATGTTGTATAAGAGCAACCTGACAAGCACGACTAATACACTGAATGTGAAAGATTGGAATAATCGTTTCACGCGACGTCACGAGAATATCAGTTTTTCGTACGGACCATACGAAAAATTATGACTCATCGCTGCAAAATAAAAGAAGTGAACGCCGGGGACTTCACACACACAGAAATTGCTACACGTAGCGGGGTAGATACACATATGCTTCACACAAGTCTACCACACAATACACACATAAATTAGAACGGGACTTAAACCTGATACATTTACACATACACATATACATACAATACAATGCGATACAATTACATGCCGGAGATTTTCGGAAACTTGTATATATACTGAGCGTAGAATAATCCACCGCCTGTGAGAAAGGTTTCCGGGTTATTCATTGAATAAATCAATAATCATTGGTTTTTTTTTTCAAACTGCCTTAACAAAGTGGACTTTATTTTGAAATGTTGATTTGATAGCCGAAATTTTTTTTAATTCGAATTGAAAATTTCTTCATCATGCTTTTATATTGATTTTTTATTCAACCATTCGAAAATAGAAAAAAGCATTCCAATTCAAGCAATATTCAGAATAAAATATTTTCTTGTTCAAAATTAATACCGATAATTTGACAGTTTAAAGGTTCTTCTTCTTCTTCCTTTAGTGGCTTCGTCCTATTTAAAGGTTCATCACTCGTATAGGATTAGAGTCGGTATGCCACTGCAGCATCGGTATCCTCGTGCGTTCTCGGCGAAGATCGTAGTCACTCGTGGAAACTCGGGAGACACTTTAATACGGACCATACGAATAATCGACACTCCTCGTTGCAATTCTTACTATTCTTTTCGGTTTCACGGCTAGTTAATATAGAGACCATGTCAATTTTTTGAATATTTGTCTCAGTTATTGACATACACCCTACCAATGACTGGCATAATTTGGTATACAAATTGGAAAGAAGAATATCAATTTTTACTACGGTTCATTTTGACATGCAGTATAATCTTATTTCATATTCACAGATTCACTATACTAAGTTTTCGTATTATTTTGTCAAAGACTATTACAGCGATGTCAAACTTCGATATGGCGCTATGAATAATTACTATTTTTTCCGTTCTCTTCACTACTTCCGTCGGTAGCATATCAAACTTTGACATAGTTTTACCAATTATTCGCATGAAAAGTCTCTCAGTGTGAATCGCATTTCCACAATACATGGATTCGAGGAATACGTTTTAGAATTATGAGCTGCTTAGATATCGGGAGAATACTCAATCACCGAGCTATCGCCTGATTTTTTGTCTTATTCTGCTCTGAACACTTTGCAATCAGACTAATTGTAAGTTACATGGAAAGACTAGCTTGTTCCTTGTGAGACCAACAAAAGTTTACTTTTTCAGGTTATGGAATATGTTGAAGATTTGGATACTTTTTGGATCGACGGCTATGGATTTCCTCTTTCTTACCAACAACTTTGCCCTACTCTCCGCGATGTGTTCACATTTTTCAAGTAAAGTCATTGCTGTAACTTCTTTTCACGGTCTACTGGGCTCCCTGCACGATAGATCAGCTTATAGGTAAAATGTATTTGCTCACAGGTCTGAAACATCACAGAAAGCTACCATTTACTTCTCACATTCTGGTAGCATTTTAAAGCTGCTTGCTCTTCTCGGGCTAGCTAAAGACACAATACAACCAACACACAGCTCTTCAGGGTCACATCTGAACAATAGAGCCTGGAGAGTCAGTCGTATAGACGCATTTGCTTCGAATATAGCATTCGTTTTGTATGAGTAAGTATGTACTTCAGGGTACAGATAGCTCATGTATGAGACTTAAGGTGGCTCAAGCACGAACACGTTCAGCCGGGGAAAAAAAATTTCAGTATATCGTACACAAAGTACCCATCTTTACATACACCAAATCTCAGACCAGGTCATCGACTAGATAAGAGAAATAAAAATGGTTGAAATTCGATTTTTCAACACGGGGCTTATGGGAGAATCGCGCCGAAAGACTTGGGTCGGGTAATATCTCGATATTTACGCTAGAGATGATGTCGAAAAACTAGATAAATGTCGAATAGATCACGAGGATTGCAAATACAACAATAGAATATGGGGTCATCGACTCCTGTTATGAGATATTCAATGTCAATGTTTCGAAAACTTTGAAATCCAGAGAGGTTATGGGACCGCGTAGAGATTCACTCCGTGATAGAATCATGATGGCTGAACGCATGCGCAAGAATTGAAGCTCCGGCCGTCTGTCACTAGAGAGAGTGAGACAGATAGTTGCGATGTTGCCATACTTCTGTACGCAGTATCGTAACATGAAATTATTCTTATTTCACGGTCTTTATTTACCGGCATACAACTAATGACTTATGCACGAAATTATCAATAATTTGATCGCGGGTACCGGTATTATGGCAATCTTGCGTTTTCGAGGAAAAATAGTGAGCCTTGCTTTAGCCCCCGCAAAACTCGGACCTTCGTGCTTGAGCCACCTTAACTGAAAATGCGGTTAATGTATAAGTGATTTTGTTGAACTTCTTCCATTTCAGTTGTGAGAATAGTGGTCTCAGCATTGCGGTCATGCATCAAGAACGAGTCGTGCACATTCCGGGGTGTCCTGAAGATCTGCCATGTCCAATTTCGGTTATGGATGCACTGTTCTCGCAAAGCATACACGAGTGTCACTTCGAGCAAATGTGTGAGGTATGATACTGAAAACAGAACTATTGGGGTCCAAAGGGTGGGTGGAGCTTGACCAATGCGGCGCCCCCATCTAGGTATCCTAGCATGGAATAAACGCGACGACCACCTATGCAGAATTAACAGATTTCAATGAAAACTTGGGATCTGCTGTACTTAAAATAGTAGCACAATAACATATCGTTTCGGAGCACTGTTCGTGAAATTGGCCATAGCCACCTCTCAGCGCGAATTTTTAACCTGGGTTATGTTTGGTTATAGAATCTAAAATACATGGAAAAAAAATTTGTTTGACTTAAGAAACCGGCTACTTGTATAGTATCAGGTAAATGTTTTACTGAGATCGAGTAATATTTATTTAAATATTTACTTGATGATATTCAAGTAACCGATTTCTTGAGTCAGAATTTTTTTGTTCGCCTACGTCTTCAACGGAGAAACTCTACTTCTATTGTATGTTCTTTGAATACTTTCGACATTTTATCATTTCTCTCACATTCAGGCCCTCGTTTTTGTTCGGAAACCGGTAAAATCCGACGTCAGTGTGTTCGACATGTTCGACTGAACAGACGACTACGCGGCTGGGAATACGCAAATTTTTCAATTTTAGGTCACTGACAGTCCTGATAATTCACAAAAAAAAATCACAATTCCAAACTACCTGGATGGGTCGTTCGTTTTTTATCCATGCAATCCACTCAGATTTGTCATTGTTTCGTATCTCCTATACGGAGAAAAAGGAGCGGTTCCTATAGCTGATTGAATACATATTTGCATGAACATAACCTATAACAGCTATGGGAGCCAGGCTATCAGTTGCTGCAACCTACCGTATAGCTCCCACAGCTATACTCTGCACTCCTGTAGCTGGACAACACACTGTTATGACCAAAGACCTGATTGTAAGCTACAGGAACCGGAAATCTGGCTGTCACAACCACTCCTTTTTCTCCGTGTATGTTGGTCAGTGCCACGTTCTGTCATCTGGTGGTGTATCGAGGTTCTTTGGATCCCAATAGAGTATCGCCTGAAAGCAGGGAATGCATTATCCAACACGCATCTGGTGACTGAGTGAATAACTTGAAGAGAATGGGGTGGAGCGGTTCTCTTCAATTGGTCATCAACAGTAGAGAATTTCGATCGAAATATATTTTCGAATTAAAGAAACTGATATCCGAGCATGACAATTCTTATCAAATATGGGATTAAAAATTTGTTATTCACTTTTACACTTGTTTTCAATCATAAGTTTCTGTACGCAAATCGAAAGATGAAAAATAAACAAAATAAAATGAATAATTTTTCCTTGAGAATTGAACGAGGGAAATTCAAAAAAGGGGATCTGGAAATATTCATTTTAATAGAGAACTTGCATAAAAAAACCGGATGTGTGCTCAAGACCAGACGACAAAAGCGAAAATTCGTACGTAACGTATGCGATACAAATTATATTAGCATTGAAAATGCTTCTTTTTTCGAGGTAATAGTGAGGTATAGGGGATCCAGTGTTGAAATGCGACAAAAATGCATACGTCACGGAAATGCGTTCGATGCGTTACGGGAGTAACAAGAATGCGGATGAAAAAAGTTTGCAAAAGACAAAAAATGGCAAAAGACGAAAGATGGAAATAGATTATGGATGGTCGGTGTGTCAGATTCTGACTGCAGATTCAAATATATGGTTGATCTGTCATTCAAATCAAAATGCGACAGATAAGAATATATGAAAACAAAATGCACTAAACACGAGAAAACAGGTGACATTCTTAAGAGCATGCTGGAGTCAGGCTTTACCCACCATACCCGGTTTCCACTTGTTTTCACTGATAGCAAAGCCTACGCGTCACGAGCGCGAAAAAGGAATCAATAGCGCAATTCTATATTGAATTCCGAAGATTTATATTGCAAAACTTTTTTATTTCATGCACTAATAGAGACAGGATATGGTATTCTGCACAAAATGATAATTGTCGATTATATATATAGTAGATAATGATAATTATCGAGTATCATTTTGTGCAGAATACCATATCCTGTCTTTATTAGTGCATGAAATGAAGAAGTTTTGCAATATAAATCTTCGGAATTCAATATAGAATTGCGCTGTTGGTTCCTTTTCCGCGCTCGTGACGCGTAGGCTTTGATATCAGTGAAAACAAGTGAAAACCGGGTACGGTGGGTAAAGCCTGACTCCAGCATGCTCTTAATGCCTTCAGAGGCTTGCGTTACACACAAGGTCTGTAGATTTTATTATTGTATCTAGAATATTGACAATATTACACTGATATTTTCTTCATCTCGAAAAATTCACTGTATTTTCGTGCTATTACTGACTACTGTCACATGTTCTGAAGCGCTCACTTGCACGCGGGTAAACTGGACTCGAGCAGCGACGCATTGACTGTCTTACTCTGACTTGGCTAAATTAGACTCGAGCCAAGTTTACCCGAAGCGTTTCATAGCCCCATACAATCAACCGTGACGGCTTAGGCTTTATCATTCACTACCCACGGAAAGTCGACTGTAGCCGACTTTTGCCGAAGTGGTATAGAGCCGAGCGTGACGGTCCGAGCGTGTGTCAGTCTCATTACCTAAAAAAAATCGAGCACAGGATAGTACTTGGAAAAAATATTCTAATTCCATTCAGAATTTTCCGGGCATGATTTCATTTATACGCCTGTTGGATATCGTAATGGGCCGATCGCCGCGCTATCTGTCGGTTTGACGGTGGAGTCGCGTGGACGTTCAACTCACGCCGTGTGCATATTATTTGTACGACAAAACGAGACATTTGGAGATAAATAAATGATTTTCCTAATCAGAATTGGACGAATCTGCTATTATAAGCGACATTTAAGCACTTGACGAACAAACAGTACCCAATAAACACAGGTTCGTTGAAAAGACGTGGGAAAAACGTGGCAAAAGTGGAAATATGGTGGACGTGGATGGATTACAAGTGGATTCAACTCGTGGATTTTTATGGTACGATGTCCGCTGGAGACACGTGGATCCGATCTTTTTAGAAACATATAATCCACCATCACCGTGGAATACACGGACAATACACGGACAATACACGAGGAATACGCGTTCCCAATAAGCGTTCTTAACGATCTTTCCGCGTGATATAGACGTGTATACAGTTAGGTTATGATCGGATAACATTAACAAACTCCCAACTTCAATTATCGAATGGTCAATCACTGTGCGACAACTTCCAAAAGCTAGCGTACATCGTATGTACATACCTTGAATCTTGCATCTTTTGTAAGAGCGGCGGTAGCCGCGGGGACAAGACTATAGTCTCAGGTCCAAGGGATCGTAGGTTCGATCCCATTGACGTGCAATTTTTTTTTTAATATTCATATTTTTTATATGCTAATCGTAGACTCATAATGCTAAAACATATTTTCAACTAACGGGAAATACATTTAAATGTAATTTTGCAATTTTATACCCATCCTTCCGGACCATGGAATACACGAGAAATATACGAGTGGTTTACACGTGGTTTACACGTATTCGGTGTAATTTACGATCAATTCTAATGACAGTACAATATGTAAACCGCACAGCTGGCCACACTCGAACTTCCACGCGTTGACCGATTCAGCCGCTTGGTAGCGCCACTAGAGATATCCAACAGGCGTATTGTATTATTTTAAAAATCGGGTCGGATTTCAAACTCATATCACGTGACGTTGTGGTGGGGAAGTTTCCCAGTAGATGTTTGATTATTAAAATATTGGTGCTACAGGAAAAGGTCTCATGGATTTGTTAATATTTTTTGTTAATCTTCTTAGAACTGATGATTTTTAGATAAAGAGTATCAACCGTGAACGATCAAATTCCCCAAACGATGTTTGTGGACTTCTAGTCGATGCTGCGGTCTCACGTTTTAATTTCGCGCAAACGTGGAGAATTTAATTTACAAAGACATTCATTCAAACATTAATCCTAGTTGTCATCGATGATTCTTGAAAACTATTTTCTTAATGGTAAGTAGTCTTCATTCTCTTTTCTAACTTCACAAACACCCTCCTTCTTTCTAAACATTCGCAAGTTGTTTACTGGATTTCAGGATGAGAACTCTCCAATTAAGAATAAAGTATAAACTCCGAATAAAATCTGAAACGAAAGTGAAATAGACTTTATAAACAATACTACAAACGAAAACGAACTTATAAATTATTATTTACTTGAAAAAGCCGAAACCCCTTTACAACGTGATGTCACAACACTCTTCCGCAGTAGTGCATCCAGCGAAGAACCTTGAAAATACGGCCAACTAACAATTCCATTAGCACAGGGGATCGGGACGATTTGGCGCTAGTCGTTTTGGCGAACGACGATCCGGCCCATCGCATATCACTGCATTGACTCCTGAGACGATGTTTTTCACACGCCAGAATTGTTAACAGTATGCACTTCAGTCACCTCTCTCATGGTTGGACATACTCCGGCTGAGTTTTCGTACATCGAGCGAAATCCTGAGACTTCTTTAGATCTTGGATAGTCATCAACAGTTGAACATGAAGGTTGAACGTCTTCGACTCGCATGCACACTCGCCTACGACTCGTATTGCAAACTCACGCTCGGCGTTGAACGACCAGGCCTGCCTCGATGGTGCGCAATATACTATGCTCACAGCTCATTGTTCGGTCAGTAAAGATAGTGCGATGAATTCAATACTTGCAAAAAGGTTGTTGAATTGGCTATGGTAACAGTCTCAAACAGCCAATCATATAACACACATACCAATGGTAACTACGCAGACGGTATTCTGTCACTTTGAGAAGGGTTAGAAAAGGTTAGAACGGTAACTTAACTGAAGATTAGAAAAAGTTAGGACAGTAAATCATTTAGCACATGGCCGTGATAACAACGCAGATGGTGTTTCGTCGCCTTGGGAAGGAATGGTATAAGTTATAACAATCACTGAAGGTAAAAAAAGTTACCGAGTATCAAACACGGGACACCATAGCTAGTGCGAAACCACATCTAGGTGGTGGATAACTTCAGCGAAGAGATTATTTTATCCCCCGAACGTGCAGCGGTCGGCTACCCAGACAGTACTATATCATGTGACATGCCCGTGAAGTGTAACTACTTTTGGGCGAGGTTATGTTCTTAGTGTGAGCGATTGGCAAAAAAAAAAAAAAAATCACAAAAATACAGTACCGTTCACAGGTCTGGGATAACTTTTCGCATTCTCGATCGGGACAAAAAGTTAGATACCTCAGCAAAATGAAAGGCGTAGAGCGAGATGATTCGGGTCGCAATTGAAAGTAGAAAGAATCAACTTCATAATCGATTTTTGCAAAATTTTCTACAACCTTTTTAGCACTCACTAGGTGATGTCAAGCATGTTGTTTTTTTTCGTGATTTTCAAACTTCCACGAAGCCGCGCGTACTCTCTACTCTCTCAATTTTTTGGAGTGGAAACTGACTCCATTGGAGTGGAAATTCCACGGACTTATGGACGGAGCGAAACCTGAGTTTATGGGCGAGGGGAGGTGATTATCCGGGGAGTACATTAGGTAGCATATCGGCCATATTGATAGGTGACGTTTATGCGCCATATTCAAACCAGTCGCTCTAAATAATACTTCCTACCGGTGAATTATGGCATTTCACTTGCTTTTTGCGCTGGATTTGGTCGTGCAACCGACTGCCGCACGGTGAGGCATGTTGGTTAGAAGACTACAAACGAAAAATAATAAACAATCTAGTTGAGTATGAATTTATCGTACATTCTAACCTCTAAAAGTATGAAAACATATTTGTGAGCACGTGGTTCGATTGATATCACTTTTCAATTCAACTGAAAAGATTTATTACAACCCTTGTCACTTATGATTGCTGTTTGTTTTGGAATATCCACCCGAACCTGAAAACAAACAGTGTGTATACGGTGTATACGCCGTGGTATACGCGTACTATATCTATATAGATGTCACCTATCAAAATGGCTGACCCACGGATTCCCCTTCCGTCTTGTGGCACAGGTCTCGCAAGCTATCGCTCCGTCCATAAGTCCGTGGGAAATTCACTCCAAGCGATACTGAAAACAGCGCAAATCCAACCGGAGTAAATTATCACTCTTTCCTTGGAGTGAAAATTCGCTCTGATTTTGAGAGTGGCATTTTCACTCCTTAACAGTGAAATTCTCAATCCTCAAGAGTGGGATTTTAACTCCTTAAATATTTTCACTCCTCAAAAAATACGGGTCACTTTTTCACCTCAGAAAAAAACCTAGGTGTTTCCATTATGGGGAGTTCTGTGACATCACAATTTCCGGCCTGTCCGATTTACAATGGATTCGGTCTACAGCGACCGTGCATCAGAGATTACACATTTTGTTAACAATCGACAAGATCTTAACAAATTTGTAGTTCATAACCTCATTTGCGTGAATCACTCTAATTGTAAGTTTGCTGTATAGTGTATCCCCCAAAAAGCACCTCTGGTGCAAAAACCTTTCGCCAAGTACATTAATTACTGTGGTCTACCTACAAAAAATCTATGAAGAAAAATTTGCCTTCAACAAAAAATATTTCTTCAAAAATACCTACCAACAAAAATTCGTCTTCAAGAAAATTCGACCTTCAAAAATGTTTCCTACAAAAAGAATTGATATCAGATAGAACTGCCAAGCACAACACATGAAAATTAAATTCAAGTAAATGGCATTGTGCTCGTTCGCTCGCT
>JAFFZH010005431.1:0-14377 GCA_018420115.1 Euura saliciscinereae
TTATGTCTTGTTCCTCCTTCACAGTGGAGCCATGCCTCGTTGGGGATACCATCGCTTCCTGCGGCCTTTCCTTTCTTCAACCTCTTGATTTGTCTCTCTATTTCGGCATCCGTCAGCTCCTCCTCGTCCTCGTCGCGCTGCGCTTCACCCCTCCCTCTGTCCTCCTGGTTTGGGATCTCGTCGCTTCCCTCGAGTAGGCCCTTTAAGTACTCCCTCCACTCTTCCATGCCTATCGTCCCACTTACTGCCGTCTTAGCTTTCCGTTCTTTGTTGAGGAACTTCAGCACCTGCCCTTCCGACTTCAGGCTTCTGAGCTCCTCCTCTAGTTTCTTTGCGTTATCCTTTTCTTTCCTCGTGCAGAGCTCCCTGAACTCCGTTCTCTTCTTCGTGTATTCCTCCCTTGTTGTGGCTCCGGTCTTCCATTTCCTGTAAAGTTTTTTAACCTTTCTCTTTTCCTTCTTGCATTCCCGGTCCCACCAGCTTTTCCATCCCATGCCTTTTCTTTTCACTTTCACACTCCTTATTGTCATGCATGATCGTACCGCTATTTTTAGTAAAAACGGGTTATAAAAATAAACGAGGCGAAGGTTTCTGTTACATGACATTTTATTGAACAAATTATTATTATTAATTTGAATGCGATTATTAAATAAAATATCTTATAACAGAAACCTTCGCCTCGTTTATTTTTATAACCCGTTTTTACTAAAAATACGAGTAATTCGTACTCTACAACTTTTCGGAGCCGATAGGACCATAATTATCAAATAGGTTTTTTTTAAATATGCAAAAAAAAAATATAAGAAAAATTGGTTCCACTTTTTGATATGTCCCAAAATGATGGTGTTGGAACAAAGTATTTTTGAGAATTTTTTCAGAATTTTCAAAAATGTCTATCTGTTTGGAGTTTTGAAAATACGTAAAAAATGAACGGCTATTTAGAAAAATCTGAAAAAATTTCAACGTGTTTTTGAAAGTGAGGGCAACCATAGAAAAAATTATGAAACAAATCGAAAATGGTGAGGGAAAATCATTGGTCGAGTTGGCATGGAATGCCTCATATAAGTTAGCTGTTCACATTGAAAATGAAAATACGTCATATTCTGAAGAGGGGCGTGGGCATGTAGCTGTGGACAGAAATGAAGAATAAACGTTGCTCGCGTGGCTATTCCTCAACAAGACCGACGTGGAAACACGTAATTATTTGTACTGCGAAATTCCGAATCATTGTGTGTTAATGAGAGGAATACGGAGTGGACGAATCGAGAGAAATTTGTGGAACCCGTATTGAGTAGAATATACAGGGTGTCCCATTTTAAATTATGAACGCAAATATTTCGGAAACTGTTCACTTTATCGAAAAATATTTAAGACAAAAGTTGTAGGGTTACGAGTGGGACAGCTTCTGGTGACATTGGCTTTCTTGCAAGTGGAGGCGTTGAGGTGATATGAAGGTCAACTTTGGTTTTTCAAATGGAATCATGTATTTATTACTTGTCTATTCGATTGAGCGTTGAATTTTACGTCAAAAAGCACTGGAGCACAGGTGTGCTGAAATAAATTGTTCATGAGATACAACCCTCAAAATAATTCAAGGAAAATCTGATAACGAACCGAAAAATGATGAACTCGTGACTGCTTGATCCGAGGGTCGTATTAAAAACACAAGATGTGCAAATTCAAGCTTGGGAAATCTCCGACCTGTGCAAGGTGTTGAAGTTGATATCGAAACATGGATTTTCGAAATGATCGTTTCCGAGAGGTGTAACTCAACAATAGGACGCGATAAAAAATTCATTCAGTGGAGGTAAAAGTAGTCATCTCGAGCTTCGAATTGCGCACCGTGTGTTTTTTAATACGATTTCTGGATCAAGAGTTACGAGCATTCATGAGTTCATCATTTTTCGGTTCGTCATGAGATTTTGCTTCAAATCTTTTGAGGGGTGTATCTAATAAACCATTGATTTCAGCACACCTGTGCTCCAGTGCTTTTTGACGTAAAATTCAACGCTCAATCGAATAGATGAATAATAAATACATGATTCCATTCAAAAAACCATAGTTGACCTTCATATCACCTTAACGCCTCCACTTGCAAGAAAGCCAATGTCACCAGAAGCTGTCCCCCTCGTAACCCTACAACTTTTGTCTGAAATATTTTTCGATACAGTGAACCGTTTTCGAAATATTTGCGTTCATAATTTAAAATGGGACACCTTGTATTTCGTGAGTCCAAGAAAAAAAGAGCATTATTATTTAAGATTGTTGTTATAACGTTTTCCGGGAGCACAGTCATACGATGATTTGCGAACTTATGGAGGTATGATATACATATCCTTTTTTGTGGCAGCTCTAGCGCGAGAGTTAGTTACTGATGTCGAAGAATGCGACGAATGTTTGGCTGAAGCTGGATCGTGTATTAAATTTCCGAAGGAGATGTGTAGGCTGTTTGCGTAAAATAGAAATACGAGTTGGTTGATCGAAATGAATAGAATGAAACAATCGAACGAAAGGCCTTGCAGGTGATCAATGAAATATTCATATTTCATGGATTCACGTGGCAAAATTTCAATTTACCGGACTTAAAAGAAGGTTAGGTACGTATTTACGTGTGTCACAGACAATGTCGAAGACATCATTGCTATCGGACAGATGGTGAGAACATTCGTTAATAGTTCAACGAAACGTCAACGTATTGTATATGACGCAGTTATGCGTGCTGTACGTCGCGTAGGCATAAGTGCATTCATTTGGATGGTCCAGGTGGCAGCGAAAAAAGTTATTCACGTTTTTTATTGAGAAGTATGGGTTTGATAGTGCTGCCTGTAGCATGGACTGGAATCGCAGCGAATTTATCAAAAGGAGGAAGAACTGCACACTCCACTTTGAAACTACCGTTACAATGAAATAAATGCTTAACGTGTAATATTAAATCGAATTCTGCACAAGGGTTGCACATTCGAGATGTGAAAGTTAGAATCTACTAAGTATGCACTGGCGGCTGTTGACCGTATGTTAAGAGATGTATGCGAATTTAACGAACCGTTCGGTGGTAAAATAGTCATAATTTTGGGGGATTTTCCGGCAAACTTTACCAGTTGTGAGACGTGGGAGTAGAACACAAATTTTAGAGGCCTGTGTGACAATGAGCAGCGTATGGAATCAATTTGTATACTTGTCATTGACGGGCAATATTCGCATCTTTCATGGACAATGATGGACAGATTTCAAGGAATGGCTTCTGCGTGTTGGGGATGGTGTATTTGGCGATTCTTTCAAACGTAACAACGAAGTTCTCAACGATTTCCTACGGAATTCTGCTCGAATAGCAAAATTGTGCGAGAAATATTTAGAGAACGCGTCGGTCCTCAAGATACCTCAAATTATGGAAAGGTTATATTAGCTCCAACCAATGTGGATGTCATTGCCATCAACAACAAAATATTGTCAGAAAATCAAAAGTGTTGGAGTATAATAAATGAGTGTCGATACAGGCGAAGACGAAGATATTAATAATAATATGAGTAATATTTTCCCGATAGAATTCATGAAGTCATTGACACCCAATGGTCTTCCACCTAATAACCGAACGCTAAAAGTGAGCAGTATCGTTATTCAATCCTCTACCGTTTTTAATTGCACAGCGTGATAGTATACACTCCCAAAATATTTGAAATACCACTGACAACCGAGCGAGCGAGGCGAGTGAGGAATAACGCTCTCTTCCAACCGAGTGAGCGAGCGAAGCGAGCGAATAAGGAACAACGCCTCCTAGTGTGAATGTAAAAGACAGCGAACGATAGAGTATACCAAAACAAACACCTGAAACTGGGACAATGACGTGTCTATAGTATCCCATAATACAAGTTTCGAGTAAAGATTCCTTCAGCCCCTCGGTGGTCTAATTGGACAAGGCGTCGCAGTACAAATGCGAAGGTCCCGGTTCAAACCCGGGCCAGGGGAATTTTTACTCGAAGAATTAAAAATAAAAAATTGATTTTTCATAGGTTTTTTTCGGTCCCACCAAGGTTTGCACGCTCGAATAGAGGAAGAATCTCTCCTTGGTGGGGACCAATAATTAATGAATTTGGTTCGCCTCGTCCGATAAATTCAAATATGTGAATGTAAAAGATAGCGAACGATAGAGTCTACCAAAACCAACACCTGACACTGGGACAATGACGTGTCTATAGTATACCATAATACAAGTTTTGAGTAAAGATTCCTTCAGCCCCTCGGTGGTATAATTGGACAAGGCGTCGCAGTACAAATGCGAAGGTCCCGGTTCAAACCCGGGCCGGGGGAATTTTTACTCGAAGAATTAAAAATAAAAAATTGATTTTTCATAGGTTTTTTCGGTCCCACCAAGGTTTGCACGCTCAAATAGAGGAAGAATCTCTCCTTGGCGGGGACCAATAATTAATGAATTTGGTTTGCCTCGTCCGATAAATTCAAATATGTGAATGTAAAAGATAGCGAACGATAGAGTCTACCAAAACAAACACCTGACACTGGGACAATGACGTGTCTAGCGTATGGGCTATGTGCAGTTTGACAAACTGCGCTACCAGTGGCAGCTCTGTGAACCATTGGGACTCCACTTCACACGGGGTCACGTTCAGAAAGAACAGAATTCTTTTTTTTCTGCAAATTTAGATGATCATCCAGTAGCCTGAAATTATCTTCAGATGAACAAAAAATTGAGATTTATTGTACAATTATTGCTCCGCAACAACGATATTCCAATTTCCATAGAAATAATTATAAACACGTTGCTAACAGCTGACAGCGGCCATATTGAAACAACGCTTGGCTGTGGCAGATCCGCGCGGAGTAAAGATAATTCGCATGCCTAGTTTCCGGCAGATTACCGAGTTGCTTTTGTATCTCACACATAATTAAGTGTCTGCAAGTCTTTTTCGTATATCTATGACAAGCCAGAAAAAAAATGAACAATGTCAAACTGTCTAACATTCAAGGTTAACTGTGAAAAATTCGAGGTTATGAAGGCTCTACCTGGAACTATATTCTAAATAGTTTACACGCATCTGATTTCAATATCATAGTAATTTAACGAACACTGAGACTGTGGCTGATCGATAATTCCATAAAGCACAGTTCTGAAATGAAGAAGTTCATAGTCCCAGAGTGCCGTTTTTCACTAAATTAGCACGCAATCAAACGAGACTCGGGAAGACGTGGAGTCCCAATGGTACCTACATTTGCCACGGTGAGCGCTCATCGTCAGCGAGCCTTAGACTCCGCCCACATGCACATAGCCCATACCACAATACAAGTTTCGAGTAAAGATTCCTTCAGGCCCTCGGTGGTCGAATTGGACAAGGCGTCGCAGTACAAATGCGAAGGTCCCGGTTCAAACCCGGGCCGGGGGAATTTTTACTCGAAGAATTAAAAATAAAAAAATGATTTTTCATAGGTTTTTTTCGGTCCCACCAAGGTTTGCACGCTCGAATAGAGGAAGAATCTCTCCTTGGTGGGGACCAATAATTAATGAATTTGGTTCGCCTCGTCCGATGAATTCAAATATGTGAATGAATAATCTGATTTCATCTAACAAAAAATTATCATTCTACTACTCACAATATAGCCTTGAGTTTATATCCAACAAACTTCAATGAAGGAACTTACTTGATCGTTTTCTCTTCACGGAACCTGTGTACTTCTTGCCCTGCACCGCTGTCCCTGAGGAATTTCCGTTGTTTGTTTCGCCAGCATCTTGCTCAAGATCTGAATCGGTGCCACGATCCTTGTTTTCCAGCTGTTCACCGTCGTCATCTGAGTTATCATTATCTTCTTCGGAGTTATCTGCGCCTTGGGCTGCTTCTAGGAGCTTTGACATTCGGAGAATTTCACGATTCACCAACGGTTGGCGATAAATTTCCTTGTGAATCTTTTCTGCGTGCCCCATGAAGTTAGCCAAGTCGGTCACCTCGTTGTCAGACAGCTTTAAAGAAATGCAAGTTGTTGCGATGTGCTTTCGCAGCTTGGTTCCGCGTAATCTTTCTGGGTGTGCGGCGCCACAGTCAACTGAAAACTTTCGCATTAAAACACATGCCCTCAGATATTTGTCTCTCGATTTGTCTCCTCCAGGAACTCCAAAAACATACGGGTTGCTCTCTTTGATCTTCATATCTTTTCTATGGTGCAGTAGGAGCTCGATGCTTTCCAGCAAGCGGGTGTCTAAAAGAACAGGAACTGTTCGATTCAGTTTTCCTCGAATAGTAAATCGAATGTATTTTTTGGCAATTTCCTGATTTTGCTTTGATAGTGATTCGAATAATTCCTTATCACTATTAACATCGATGGTCTGGTAATTCTTGAAATCCTCAATCAAGGTCCGCTCAATTTCCTCAGCACGGCGTCTATTGAATAGCTGGACAGATGTGAGCGTCGTTTCAGCCAAGTTCATCCATCCTTCTCTAGAAAATTCGTCGCTTAGTTTCTGGAATGCTTCATTTCTTTTTTGGGTTAGGTACGCGTGAAGCTTCTTCACATCTTCCATCGAAGGCAATTGAACCTTTTTTGGCAATTAGTTTGTGCTTGGAATTCCTCGACTTTTCTATTCACACTCAGAGTCACTTCTTGAGCTTGTAACTTGAGAAAATCTTTGACACATTTTTTTTTCTCGTCGTCGTGTTCCTTTATACATTCAGTGATAAGGATAGCTCGAATTTGTTTGAGAAGAGTTCCCAACCCAGAAGCAACAGATGGTGTTCCGTAGTTTTTTGTTGTCGCACTAAGTTTTGCTTCGATGTTGACCGCACGAAGAACATCATCGCAAAATTTAGGGTCGTAAGCTGACGTAAGGTCTGTCACTTCCTTGTTCAATTCTCGAAGACTTGACAACAGACGACCCAATAGTCGAATGCGTTGTCGAATCATTTCGTAATAACGACGATCTCCATACTTATCGACCATCTTGTTGGCGTAAACAATTACCAATTCGTCGTATCGAATAAGCCGCACAATGTCATCTTCTCTCAACGGAGGGAAAAGCACTAAGGCCACTTCTGCAGTTGCTCGAGCATGGATACGACAAACAACCTTCTAGCTCATGACCATAGGCAGTCTGGTGAATTGACTGCTACGTACCGGTGCATTTCCGAAAATGAACTCGCAGGCTGCTTACAGCAAAAAATGCCTTACAATTTGCACATGTTATCATCGCGGGAACTCATAGCCGGGGGTACGGACCCTAGACTCGGGAGTAAACCGGCAGGAGCTGAGTTTAGCTGGACCGCCGCAGCACTTATCTGGACACTTATCGTTCGGCAGTCGTGGGTGACAGATCAGTGATCGGAGCGTCCCGGCACATAAGCCCGGCGTCTTGCATACCCGGTGTATTGGAGAATCATATAAATAATAGTATATTATGCGGCATGCGCGTAAAGTGACTGTTTACAAGCGAGGTTAGGTTTTTCGTACGAGCCGCTGTTTTGCCCGGCGAGCCGAAGGCGAGCCTCCGGCAAAGCCAGCGGCGAGTACGAAAAACATAACCTCGCTCGAACAGTCACTTTACGCGCAAGCATCATACGATATTTTTTACGGCAGAGGTATGATAAGTCACTTTGACGCCAGTTGAGGTCCGCTTCGAACTCCGCGTCCACCATGACACATAATCCGTTTGCCGAGTCGACTGCTAGCTCGGGAAGCAGTACTGCGCAGGCGCAGTCCGACCTCGACTTGTAAAGTACTTTACAGGTCGAGGTGAACTACGTTATAAAGACTTTATGTGTCGAGGTGGACTACAGCCGTATAAAGCGCCACTTGACGGGCCGAAAACAGACGTCATAAAGTGACTTTATCATGCCTCTGCCATAAAAATAGTATTTCTGATACTGGTGTCCTTCTTTTATTTAATATCAGAAGTGGGATCACAGATCCAGCGTGTTAAAAAAAAAAAAATGTTCGAGTGAAAAGTGAGTGTGCAATCATGGAGGACATGTTGAGGAGTATGACGGACATTTTTGCATCGATCCCAGACCAGATCGCTGCCAGTTCGTCAACAGCCCGACTCGAACAGATAGCGGTGCCGAGGTTTGACCCTGACGAGCGTGATTTGAACGAATGGATCACTGAAATAGAGAAGTTGATAATTGATTTCAAGTGGTCGAGCCGTGAAACAGTAGTTAAAATTGCGACTTGTCTCGTGGGTCCTGTAAAGCATTGGTATGATAAATGGCAACCTGCCGAGCGAGATTGGGAGGCCTTGAAAAACGATTTACGGATCGCATTCCCTCGTAAGCGCAATTTTGGTCAGAAATTAGCCGACGCCTGTAATTTCAATAGCGATACGTGTCGCTCTTACGCGGAATACGTTAGAGACAAACACGAAAGACTGAAGAGACTGAAAGCTAATTGGTCTCCCAGAGACGTAATAGACGCCATTGTTTTTGGGATATCTGATCCGGTAGTCCGTACGACGGTCACAAATTCAAATTGTCAAAGCATACCGGAGTTGATTACAGTTCTATCTAGCTTTCCGCTTAAAGACAAAACGCGACCCCCCGAAGACTCAGGTGGTAATCCGATGAAAAAGAGGCGCGTTTCTCCGGACCGAGATCGGTATAATAAAAACGGAAAACGTTGCTTCAAATGCGACCGAGTAGGTCATTTGGCGGCTAAGTGCTGGTCACGCGCCCCGCGTGAATCTTCGGGACCGCGATTTGATAACAAAAGAGCGAGTTACGCGGGACCATCCGGCAGTGGCAACGCGAGCCATTCCTCCGCACCTTACATTAAAAAAGTAAACGTCTGTGTGGCTACTGCGTCGAATGGCTCGAGTTCAGCCGTTATAAATGGCCATGTTGTAAGATGCCTGTTCGACACGGGTGCTGACTGTTCGCTCATCAGAGAATCGGTCGCCAGTAAAATACAATGTACGCGTAGCTCGCGACTTAATTCGTTGAAAGGATTAGGTGCTAACCACGTTACTTCATACTGGGAAACCACTTTACGCACCGAATTCGAGGATCTTGATTTGGATATAACTTACTTCATAATACCGGATGTGTGCTTAGACTATGACATTATCGTTGGTCGAAATGTGTTGGTAGACACAGACTTAGTATTTGTGACGGGCGAAAATGATACCAGGGTCACGCGTAAGCGTTCTTGTAACGCGGTTCAGGCACAGGCCTCGGACTTGCCTATTGTTGATGTGGTCACGAACCTGAATGATATTGATCGAAATGAGTTGATAGAATTACTAAGTAAATATTGTTCCATGATTACGACCGGCGATACCCTGGGTACTGTGAATACGGGTAGTCTGAGCATTCGTTTGAAAGAAAACGCAATAATAAATTATCTTCCATACCGGCTTGCCCCGATAGAACGCGAAAAATTAGACTTACTCGATCAAAAGATTATACGAAATAGTAATTCACCCTACGCTAGTCCGGTATTGCTAGTCCAAAAGCCAAATAAGGATAAACAAGACAAGAAAAGACTTGATAGAATGTGCAGTGACTTTCGGGCATTGAACCGCGTCACGGTGAAAGATCGGTATCCCTTGCGTCGCATAGACGACCAGCTCGACCGACTGGCCAACAAAAGATATTTCACGTCTTTGGATATGTACTCCGCGTTCTATCAAATCCCCATAGATCCGGACTCAATAGAAAAGACCGCTTTCGTTACCCCGGACGGGCATTACGAATATTTGAAAATGCCCTTCGGACTTGCGAATGCCCCTGCGGTTTTTCAAAGAGCGATAAACAGCGCTTTGGGCCCTCTCAGAAATAAAGAAGCCCTGGTACATATTGACGATGTCTTGATACCCTCCACTACTGTAGCTGAGGGATTGCAAGCCCTTGATATGGTACTGGCGGCGTTGAACAAGGCTGGGTTTTCTCTCAATTTAGCCAAGTGCAAATTTTTAATGCACAAACTAGAGTACTTGGGACGCGAAATTTCTTCCGAAGGGATAAGACCTAGTCCAACCAAGATAGACGCTTTACTTAGGGCACCCATACCCATAAATGTAAAGACGGTGCGCCAATTTATGGGCCTCGCTAGTTATTTTCGTCAGTTTATCCCTGGCTTCGCATCTAAGACTGCTTGTATCAATAATTTGACAAAGGCGGATCGACCATGGACTTGGGGTCCGGAACAGGTGACCGCTAGGAAGTATATTTTGGACCAATTAACTTCCGAGCCCCTCTTGGCGTTTTTTGATCCGACCTTGCCAACGGAATTGCATACGGACACCAGTAGTGTTGGTTACGGCGCGATTTTGTTTCAAAAACACGGTAAACTAAACAAAGTAGTCGGTTACTTCAGTAAGAGGACCACGCCGTCGGAATCACGATATCATTCGTATGGATTGGAGACCTTGGCAATATTCAATGCACTGAAGCATTTTCGTGTTTACTTGCTGGGTATACAATTTACGATTGTCACTGACTGTAATTCAATAAAAGGTATCGCGACTAAGAAGGATATCGTGCCGAGGGTGGGTCGCTGGTGGGCCTATTTCCAAGACTTCAAATTTGAAATACAGTATCGTAAGGGTAGTACTGTTGCCCATGTAGACTATCTGAGCCGAAACCCGCCCGTGCCAACACACTCCGTTAATAACATCAAGCATCGCACTTGGTTAGAGGTAGAACAGGCGGCCGATACGGAAACTGCAAAGCTTATAGATGATTATAACGATGGCAGGCTAAACCGCAAACAGTATCGCGTCAAAAATCAATTATTGTACCACGTTGATCACAGAGACGGGAAGGAAATATTACAATGGTTATAACATTTCACTCTCTTCTGTGTGAAACGTATGGCGTTTTCCTCTTTTCTCTCTCTACGTTGGGCGCCAAATATAACATTAATCCTCACTGTAATCCTGTCGTTTGTCGTCACGATCACTCAGATTAAACTGATATTATACGAGTTAACTCACTATCACCGGAGATTTTACCAATTTTTGTTCATTACACGAAAGTTTAGTTTGATAGTGCTCGTTCTGATATGAATTTTAACTTTTTGTTGAGTATGAGACTCATCAGGGCTTCGAAAAGGACACCTAAATCGAAATAACCATCTAAACTGTGGAAGTTTGTGCAATGTAACAATTTCTTGTTACCAGGAGGGATTCTTCTACCTATTCTAATCGAAAAGACTCAGAATCGATATACTACTTTCGTTTAGTCCCTTTTCCGAAGAGCAGGGGGTTTCTACTAATAGCAATCTATCTGAGGACTAACCAGTTGTTGTAGGATATTATAGGATCGGAAGAATCGTCTGTGGATGCGTGTAGTGTGATGTGATGTGTACAGGTGTTGAAATAATTAGGTTAAAACCGATTTAATATTGATAGTGAAGATTAATATGACTTTGAACTGAATGCTTTTGGTAATTCTGTAAATGTTTATCAGAAGATTAGCTTGAATTAATTGATAATAATTTTCAATCAATGCTTTGTATCTTTAGAGACCGTAGTCTTAAATGTATGACTCGTGAAATTTTCTAAGTCGAAAATTCACGAAAAATAAAATTTTCTAAGTCCAAAATTGACTCTAAATTCGATTACTGCAGGAAGGCTCTGCAGCAACGTACCTATTTGTCCAGGAGGACTGACCGAAGTGAAACTCGCTAAGTGACCCGACTGACAGGCTAATTGTCAGGCCGGACCGAAGTGACGCTCTGTGTTCCTTGATTTTCCTCGTTACCTCGGTTTAGGAACTATATTTCGTATGGCGTAGGCACATTTCTTCAAATTTTCGGGAGTGGGGACTGACCCAAGAACTCCTCAACTTCCCTACTGATCGCGCATTGATACTATTTACAAGATTCAGTTCACTTTCATACGTGTTAATCCCCGTTTATTGTGTAAGTATGGTCGTTTAAATATGTACATGTGTGTTTGTCTTTATGACAGGAATATATCCTTAAGTTTTACAAGATTCTTTGATGAATTTACGTGTAATTGTTAAACATTATTAAGTGTGTGGTGTGTTGTTGTCCAAATGACGATGAAGTTAATTTTGTTTGTTAAGTCAAATTGAATTTGTATGTGTTTTGTTTCTATTGTCTGTTGAAAATTGGTTTGAACTATGTTTTGTGTGCTTTCCGGACTTTGAATTTGAAATAATGTTTGCTATTTTCTTGAATTTTTTTAAATTAATAATTATGTTATTCTTCAAATTGTTGAATACGTTACATGGTATGTTCCAAAAGGAAGTCGTCTCGGATTGTTACGCTTGTTTCATGACGAACAATGCCATGTGGGTCTCGATAAGACCGTTGACGATGTCTTGAAGAATTTCTGGTTTCCGCGTCTGAGACACTTTGTGAAGAAATACGTTGGTCACTGTTTGAAATGCAATCTAAAGAAATCTCACACGGGTCCAAAACAAGGTCACTTACATCCCATCGAAAAACTACCAATCCCGTTCCATAAGATCCACTTGGACTGTTTGGAGCCTTTCCCACTCACACAGAACAAAGACAAGTTTTTGCTAGTACTCGTGGACTCCTTTGCTAAGTACTGCGTTTTGCTACCCATGCTAAATTTGACTGCTGCAGAAACTCGAGACAAGTTTTAGCATTTTATGTCATTCTTTGGCACGCCATGCCGCGTAGTAACTGATAGCGGGACAAATTTCAAAAATAAAGACGCGCTCGACCTTTTTAACAATTGGTGTATCCCCGTCCATTACATCACGCCGGGCGTACCGCGAGCCAGTGGCCAGGTGGAACGCTACATGCGAACTATTACAAACTTGATTCGTATCGAAGCCGATGTAAAGTCAGAATGGACGAGCAGAGTGTGGAAAATTCAATTGGCACTGAACACTACTCGACAAACGTCCACGGGTCTTGCGCCTTTACGGCTATTGCTAAGCATAGACGGAAACATACCATCGATTCAGGCACTGCTAAATCTAACAAAACCAGATCCTATTCACCGCCTTGATCGCGAAGATGACTATCGTAAAGCCCATGAAAATCTGCGGGCCAGGGCGGTCGAACAAAAAAAGCGGTTTGATCGAAAAAGGCGCGATACAACGCAGATAACAGTTGGAACGTTGTCGTTGCAATGAACAATACCCGTCGCAAACCAAGGCTTGATAATCATTTCGTTGGACCGTACAAAGTGATAGAGACTATGTCAGGCGATCGTTACCGGGTAGTACGCGTAGGGATGCCCCAAGAACGTAAAACGTTCGCGAAAGATCAGCTGAGGGTATGGCCGAACGAATGGACAGCGGATGACCTGGAATTTTTGTTCGAGCAGACAGGAAAAGCTGAACTTGAGGAACTTGGTGAGTTTGGTATTAAAGAGTAACACGAGCTCTTGGTAAGCAATAGCTAGAGAGACAAGAGGGTGACCAAAGCCTTCACGTTCAGCCCTCAATCACTGAAAAAAAAAGCTACACGGTAGTTCAAACTTAAGTCCCTGAGTCTGTCCAATGTGTGTAAGAACAAACCAAGTCACTGAATCTGATTGGTATTGAAGAACAAACTTGTGTCACTGAGCCTGTCCATAGAGTTGGAAGGACAAACCAAGTCAATGAGTCTGTTGAACGTATTCGTTCAAACTTGGGTCCCTGAGTCTGTCCAATGAGTGAAAGAACAAACCAAGTTACTGGATTGATTGGGCATTACGGAAGAAAAAAAATACAAGATTGAAAATATCAATGAGAGGAGAAAAAGGTCTCCTTGATATACCCAACGAGGGTGTAACACATGTTCTATCGTCGACTTGATGGGTCGACCCCGGTTCTGTTTTGAAAAAGGATGCGAATGGCGTACACGTCAACGTATCGTAAATTTCGGGGACATTGGCCATGTATCGATGATTTCCAGGCCACGACGTAATTTCAATATCAGCGTAGGCGAAAAGTGCCCAGATTCAATTACCATGGCAATTTAGCAATCCTACGGTCTTGTCTGTAGCGCACCCCCATGTTGAATGTTTGCAACGGAATACATACATTCACGGATCCATGATATGGTCGCATCGCTTTAAACGGCCAGTACTGAGTCGGTTGTCTGTGTCGGGGGTGAAATCCATAAGTCGTGAAAGAATCGTTGCAATGACACAAGGTCCACAAGTACGGTACTCGAAGTGAATATCCGTCATGAATCCGTCGCGGCTTGGATTGATGGAAAATCACACATGGAAAATGAATATGACATCCTTCTATTCACACACGACGATTGAAATTACACTTCACTTCAGCATGACCTGAAAGTTATCGGTACGTGGGCATTGTTCCCGAAGTTCGCGATACGTCACCGTTGGAGTTCCGGAAGTGGGCACTCGACCTATAAATGTACATCTGTGATATTTACGCACGTATAACGTTGGCTGCGAAGTTGAAAATTTCAGTGCTAGGCCGGTAACATA
>JAFFZH010005444.1:0-10238 GCA_018420115.1 Euura saliciscinereae
AAAAAAAAAAAAGAAAAGAAAACAGAATTAAATTTGATTAGTTGTTGTTGAAATCTTCTAAATTTGTTCTTTTTTTAATTGTAAAAATGTGAGGTAAAAAAATTGTTTCAACCCCGACCTGCCCAAACTGCGGGGAAAAAAAGGAAGAAGTAAAACCGCGTGAGAGGGAAAGAAGTATAAAAATAAATAGAGAGGAGTATGTGCGAGGTCGGTTTGGGAAATTAATTGTCCGCGTGGTATATAGCCACAATTCAAAATCGATTTATACATATATCATATAAACCAGGCAAATAACTGAAACGCGGTTCATTCATTTATACGTAGTTACGCGTTATCCAGTTAAAATGTAAGAGGTGCAACAATTTTTACATCGTCGGATCAAATTCTGAGTCATTTCACTCGAATCACTTTTAACAAAGATCAGATTCAATTAAACTATATAAAATTTGATACAATTTGAAAAAAAATTTAATCTCACTTCATGAAACTTAAATTAGTTGAATTATAAAAGAAAAAAAAGAAATAGAATTTTAGGAACTAAGATGAAAATTATATAAAATTACATATAATATAATAACTAAAAATTCATATAATACAGATACAGAATTTTATATAATTTTATCTGATGATGAATGAAAAAAGAAAAAAACGTTCTTTAAACTTGCTACACATACACACAGTTCGTACAGAGAAATATGAATGGAGAATTAAGCTGTGAAAATTTTCACTGAAAAGCTTCACGTTTTCCCATCGCGTTCATGAGCGACGTGAGAGAGAAAGAAAGAAGAGAGAAAAAAAAAAAAAAAATTACTCTACTATCCTCGCGTGTGTGGCCCCACGTGCTTTTTCATCCCCTCAGAATTAAGACACGATTAAAATCGAAAAAGGAGGAATAACAAAAATCAGAGAGTAGAAGCAAACGTCGCTCTTTCCTCCCGCAGCCCTTAGACCCGGTCTTGGGGGGTGGGTCGAAGCTTTCACCCTCGAAAAGGGCAAAAGGGTTGGCATTCTACGAGAAGAGAAGAACCTAAGCGAGGATAAAGGAGAGAAAATGGGGGGATTTTCGGTAATGGGAGATGGGGGTGGGTTTACGGTTAAGAGGAAGAGAGCGAAGAGCGAAGAGGAGGAAACACACAAGTGGCGAGGACGATCAATAAGGAACAGGCTAGGCCAGTGGGTGGGCAAAAGGGGGGGGTCTTATGTACCAGAACCTCAAGCCACCCCCCACACCCACATACACACACATAGACAGATACTGATGCCCGTTGCTTAGGAGCTTGCGAGCTTGCGAGCTTGCCAGAGGGTTGATGAAACGTAGAGTGGGAGGGGGGATCGGGTCAAGAAAATATTCTGACTGGGGTGTTGAAATAATATGACGAGTAAAATGTGCGAAGAAACGGTGGAGCTTAATTCTGTATTTTTCCTTTATCGAGCTATTTTCACCAGGTATAGAATTTTTTGGGGGATGTTTCAGAATATTATAGAGAGCTTTAATTATTGTCTTCTTTTTTCTATACAGCGAGCTTTGGGAAAGTTTTACGACCTCAGTGGGTTGTAATTATTGGTTTTCTTTTCACTGAATGTCGAGGAGAGCTTTTTTTTCCTTCTTCTAACGGCAGCAGATGCGGTTTATTTTGTTTTTTCTAGAAAGCTCGAGTATAATTTCATTATATTGTGGGTCTCGTTATCTTTAAACTGTGGTTTATCATATAATATGCATTTCTTTTATAGTAGATATGTCAATTTTCCACTCGAAAGCTTCTTCTTCATGTATTTGATCAAATTCAGCAAGCTTTACATTCATATCTTCACTCTTTCAAACTTCACACATTTCAATCTCGATTTTTGAGCAGTTTGTCGATTTTGAACTTGCAAGCTTGAATTAAGATCAATTTTCACGAGCTTGCAGGACACTTTTCTATGTTTTTGTATTTTTTACTCTCATTTCAACGTTTCTATTCTCTTTTCTGTGTATAAGGCTCATAAAATGTTTCATTGGGTTTCAATTTTATGACTTTTGGAAACGCTTTCAAACTATTCCTTTTCTTTCAAGCACACTTTTCATAAGTATTTTGAAAATTATCCATTTTCACGCCATTTAAAAGAGATTTTTTTCTTCAAAGAATTATTAATCCACACAGTTTTTGATCAAAAAAATATACATATATGTACATATATTCGGAATTTTTATTATACAAAGCTTTGGGACGAAGGAAAAAAAATAATGAAGCCAAGGATCTGAAAATAAAGTGAAAAAGATGCTGCAAAAGTTTCGCAAGTGGAGACACAGGCTGTTTTTTCAGTCCCCAATCTGCACAGATCAGTCGCAGTTTCGGCATTGTTGTCAGACATATTGGGGTTTGTTCTTGAGGTGGCGGGTGTGTGCCTCGAGGACTCGGGGGGGTCGGTTGGCTCTATTGATCTGTAAGACTACCCCCGCTAGGAGAGAAGAGAAGAGAGAGATGCCAACCTACACCTTCCTGCCTCTCCAAACTACCTAACGTACCCAACCACCTCCCTGACTCCCTCAGGACGGGCTCTCCGACTGAGGAGGGAGTCCTATCGCCTCTCTTCTCTCTTCTCTCTTCTCTCTTCTCTCCAGTTACCCTTAACGCTGGCTTAGCAGGACCACCCCTACCTTACGGGTCCGGGATGCTGCCTGGACCCGCAACCAGCTAACCAACACGAGTCGCTTAAATCCACGGTCAACCCTCCCTCGATCCCTTAGCTCTCTCGCCCTCTTCGTCCTCTTCGCCCTCAGGCGCGTCCCTCTGTTTACGGTTGGTTGCCGAGTCCGGTGAGTTTGTGTGCGTATAGACGCGGGTTTATGTAGATTATAGAGCAAGGCTCTTGCTCTTTCTCAATTTCTTTGCACCCCTTCGGACGATTTTTCTCTTATTTTTCGTTATTTTCGTCGCACTCGCCAAGGCGATCTAATTTTACGCACGAGCCTCTCGAAGAGATGAGGTAGAAGACTGGGATCGCACTTTTTTTTTAACAACTAGGTAATAAAAGTAAACTCGATTATTGTCATTTTTCTCTCAGAGTAACAGAAAAAAAAACCTGTTAGAATGTTGAAAATAGATTTTTGGACGATTCTTATAGATTTTCCGGAAAGTAATTTACTTCAGAGATAATCTACGAGTTTTACTGTAGTAAGTAAGGTTTTTTATGACTTCAAGTAATTTTTAGCTACTTTCAGTAATCCAAGTGAGTTTAAGTAACTCGGAAGTATTTTCAGTGATTTTGATGGATTTTAAGTAACTTTGAACAATTCTTAGTAATTCTGAGCGATTTGGAGTAACTTTAAGTGATTCTCTTCTTTAAAAAAAATGATGATAATAACCGAAATTGAAAATACAAGATTTTATAATCTTCAGTATAGAAATATTTCGAAATTCGGTGCCCAACGTGGAACAAAAAGTTATTAAAAAATTCTGTACTCTACAACTGATCGCAATATAACTATCTTCTTTTTTTTTCGTTCTTTGATTGATGGATTTTTGAATTTTTATTCCAGGCCAATCACACATATGCATTATCCTGACACTTATTCGAATACAATTGATAACCTAATGTTAGGACAGATTGCGATTTGAGATACTCATGTTAATTGAGGCGATAAAAAATCGAAATCAAATGACGGAAGTTACTCAAAGTCATTATATTCATGAGCTAATTATCATGATAACAATTAATGATGGAACAAAATTCTGATAAGAGAAGTATAATTAATAAAGAAATGATTAACGATTCAATCGAACCAGTTTATTTTCTAGAATAACTTAGAACCGCTTATAATCGCAAATTTACTTGAAAAAATCCCTGAGAATTACTTAAAATAGCACAAAATTACTTTGAGTCCCTTAATATTACTGTAAGTCGCTTAATGTTACTTTAAATCGCTAATATTACTTAAAATCAATTAATAGCACAAAATTACTGTAAATCGCTGAAAATTACTTTAAGTCGCTTAATATTACTTTAAATCGCTAATATTACTTAAAATCAGTTAATATTACTTTGACTTACTTAAAATCGTTTCAACTCACTCAAAGTCAACTACGACTCGAGATTTCGACTCAAAGTGTTCAAAATATATAAAAATGTCGCTTCTATCAATAAAAAACAAATCCCGTCAACGTCTCAACGTTGATATTTCAATATTCTATAACGTTAGAAGAACAATCGTAACGTATCCCGCAACACGGGTTATAAAGCATTAATTTATCCCGCATATACAGGCTAACACGACCATAGCTAGAGGACAAAATTCAACTCCATCCCTTTCAGACCCGGCTTTCCGGGGTGAGAATAGTGGGTGAGGGCTGCTTTTCCGAGTCCCCCAATCTCGCTCTCGCTCTACGTTCAGAATTTTTCTTAGCTACCCCTTCAGCTTCGCCCGAGACCGCCTACGGGTGATACCCGGACCCACGCACACAGGGACGTTGAAAGACCGGTTTTCCACCCTCACACTGCGCGTATATCGAAAGGGTTGGGGGTGGAGGGGCTGCGGGACGTGAGATTAAATTCTAACGCCCGCCAACCCTCGACTCGCCTCGCGTCGCCTCACCGCCCAGGCATTTTTCTTACCTCGAAGGGGAAATAAGGGTATATGGTGATGCAGGATGGCGGCCACGGCCTCTACGTGCCCAAATTAATACCGGACCTAAAACCCCCGACCAACCATCCTAAAGCTTCGGTTTAGGTACGTGTGTGATAACCTCGGTGTTGGTAAGGTGAACACACACGGACACACACGCGGTGCTCTTAGTTATAGAGAATATTAGAGGACCCCCCGCAGTGTGGGTATAGGGGTAGTTATAACGGCGGACCTCTACACTAAGACGTAAGCGCGGTATCCCCGATTTTCCACCCCTTTATGTTGTATATACGTGTCTATGTATATATTTCTATGTATGTTACGTGCAGGGGATTTCTAGCCGCCATTATTTAGCTCTTGCTTAGAACACCCGCCACCGAGGGGTAGGTATGGAGGATGTGTTGTATAAGGTCTGCCCTGGGATTTCAAATTTTCATAGTTTATGGGTACAGCTAAATTGACAGGTCTTCACGTTAGAATCTGTGGAGGAATCGGTTCACCGGTTCGTCAGTAACGACTGATCAACGATTTTGAGGGATTTTAAGTAATTTTTCAATTATTTGAAGTAACAATTGTTATTTGAATCATTTTAAAAGCATTAGAAAGTTATTTTTAGTAATATTTAGTTATCTGATTTGATTTTAAGTAATTTATCAGTTACTTCAAGTAAGAATTGTAGTCTATATCAATTCAAAAGTTATTCTGAAAGTAATAATTGTAATATAGATCAATTTAAAGTTCATTCCGAAAGTAACTTTCAGCAATCTTTAGTAATCTGAAACTGATATCAATTATTTTGAGTAACAACTATAATCTAGATCGAATAAAGATTCCGAAACTGATTCTTGAACTAATTGTCTAGTTATCTGAAATTGATTTTTGGAGTAATTCTCATCGAGTTTAAGTAATTTTTCAATTATTTGAAGTAAGAATTCTAAATTGGATCAATTTGGATCTATCAAGGCAATGAGAAAGTAATTTTTAGTAACATTCAGTTACCTGAAACTGATTCTCAATAATTTTTCAACTATTTAAAGTAACAATTGTAATCAAACAAAGATTCTGAAACTGATTCTTGAAGTAATTTCGAGTTATCTTAAATTGATTTACAGTCATTTTCAACTCGTCTCGTACTGCGAACATTTTTCTACAACGCTGCTTACTCACCGTGTCAAAAAATTCTCAATCAAGATATAATTTTCCTCTAATCAAAATATTCGAGATCTGATTTCTTCGGCTTAAAGTTTCGACTCTCTCGATTGGAGGGCTTAGATCGAGCCTCTTGAACCAGCTCTATGACATTCTACTATCAATTCCCTGATCGAACACCGCGAAATTAATGATGGTTATGATAAGCGATGTATAATCGCAACTTCTGCATGTGATGTAACAGCGCTTTATCTGTAAATTCGACAATAATACAACGAATTATCAAAATGATAAGAATAATAATGATGATAATGACAACAAAAGATACGCGTTCGAAATAGCAAGGTGATAGCAATAGCCGGCTCGGTATGGCAGTCGGATCACACAGGTGGAAAAATAAATAATCTCACATCTGCAGGGTAACCAAAGCGTAAAATCGATTACGTTCATGTGTGTGTCAATACGCGTTCTGATAAGTCGCGGAGTTGACGTAGGCGGCTTTTTATCTGCTCTTGGTTACGCGAACCAATAACACGATTTTATTACCTCCTCTCGTATCTATACCGAAACTTTTTTCTTTTTTTTTTATCGTTTTTAAATATTTATCAACCTCATGCGAACCGGGGGGGCGCCTCTGGCTCCCATCTTTCCACCCCCATCTTTTTGCACTACGTCTAGATTAGATTTCTTATGTCAATACATTTTTTGGAATATTTTTATCAACGTGATGCGTGGATAAATTATATTTAAAATGCTCAGAATTACTTAAGATGATGAGAAGTTTACTTTAAATTGCTCAGAATTACTCCAAATGATGAAAAGTTACTTTAAATTGCTTAGATTACTTTAAACGATGAGAAGTTACTTCAAATTTCTCAGAATTACTTCAAACGATGGAAAGTTACTTTAAATTATTGCTTCGAATTACTTCAAATGACGAAAAGTTTACTTTAAATTGCTCAGAGTTACTTGAGGTTGTTCCCAATTACTTGAAATCGCCTAAATTCATTAAAAATTGTTCAAATCCTACGGTTACTTCAAACCCTTAACAATTACTTAATTTTGTTCAACTCCTGTTACTGAGTTACTTAAAATCGTACAAAGTTACTTAAAGTCTTTCAGAATGATTAGAAATCGTTGAAAATAACTGAAAACCGATTCACTGATAGTGATGGTTTCGAAGTAAAAATTGTGCCAAATAAAGAACGACGCGACGGTACTAAAAACTTGCAAAAAAAAAAGACAAGTCATCCAAATATTTTGACAAAAATTGAAAGAGAAGAGAATACAAAATCACAAAAATGTGACACATATGTATTTATGTATACATAAAAATACTGACGCGGATACCTGGTCGATGATTTTATCTCAGACTGTACATCGGCTCCGGGACTGGACTTAGATTTAGGGGCTGCTCGTTGCAGGGGGTAGTTTCGCGGGGGTTGTGGCCCGGCGGTTCAAAGAGGGTGGCGGAATGGGGTGGTTTAGAGGGTGGGGGGGGGAGGGTATGGAACGAGAGTTAGGTTCACATTTACATAGCGGACCTCTCGCAGGACTAGATGACTAGTACCGGGCGTAAAGGGTGGAAGGGAGTAAAGGGCGGAAGGGTGGAAGCCTGGAAGAAGAGGAGGGTGTTAAGAGCAGAGACGTAACCAGGGGGTAGGAGTTCGAGCTAGTCTCGCAACATGGCCGCGATCACCACCCCAACCGACGACTTTGACTACGACCAACGAATTTGCTTCACTTGCTTCTGGCATATAACCGTAGTACATATATCTATATGTATCTATATACCGCGATGGGAATAGATACGCTTTAGTTTATGCTAGATATATATATATATACTCTATGTGTTCGAAAATTGGAGAAGTTCTGAATTTTCGCTCCACACCTGACTATTATTCAAGGGGGTTTAACTCACAATTAGATTCTGTCATGGAAGTTGAAATTTAGGAATATTTTCAGAATCATCGTAACTCGATTTAATGTTCAACAATTTTTTTTGCAAGAATCAAATATCGTGTTCAAAAATGACTGAAAACCATTTTTCGATAATATCGAAGCTTGAAGGTTCTGAAAATTTTCTAGGGTCAAAAAACTCTTTGATTCGTGATTATTTTTCGCTCAACCAGCCCAATGATCGTTTGAAAAGTTGGGTACAGTGACTTGGAACAAGTTCCAGTGATTCTAAGTGATTTTGAGTAATTTTAAAGTAACTCTAAGGGATTTTCAGTAACCTGGAACAATTATTAGCTGTTCCAAGTGATTTTAAGTAATTTGGAACATTTCTAAGTAACTGTAAGTGATTTTAAGTAACCTGGAACAATTTTCAGCTTTTCCAAGTGATTTTTAATATCAGATGATGATAATTTTTTGTAGTCACGATATACCGAATGACTGAAATAGCGTTAATTCGTCGTCGATCAAACCGTGAAACTTGGTAGGCAGAGAGAAGGCTTAGTCCTAATTTAAGGGTGGAAATGAAAACCACCCTCCCCCCCCCCCTTTTCCCCCGCCCCTTGGCTCGTGCTAATTTAAGGCCGACGCTAGCCGCTCATTTGTTTTAACCGCTCTCTGGCATCGCGGCGCGTTACTGGGGGTTGGGGGTGGACCGGACCCGGGGTTGGAGTCGGGGGACGTGGTCGCACAGTCCTTGACGAACTAAACTCGACGTATAACTAGTACGCGATTTATAATCTAGTTTTAACAACTACCTGGGCGGGCTTATCGCTGTCATTCCCCCCGAAACAGGACCAACAAAAAAGACACTGAACAAAACAGAACTGAATATAGTAGCGTCAAGGAAAGTAAAACTAAAAGTGGGACAAATTTTATCGACAGACCGTATGTTGGGTTAAAAAGGATTCAAAGCTGCTCAAAGTCCTTCGAATTACTTAAAATCACACCAAATCACTAAGAATAATTATTCTATGTTACTTAAAACTGCTCAGAGTTACTTAATTACTTCAAATCACTTAAAATCGCTAAGAATTGTTCCAGGTTACTTAAAATCCCTTAGAGTTACTTCAAATAGTTCGGAACTACTTCAGGTCACTTAGAATGACTAATAATTGTTCCAAGTTACTTGAAATCAAAATTACGAACAAAAAAAAAAGAAAGTAAATGGAAGGAGAGTAAAATAAGAAAATGTTTCAAAATTTATTGACTCACCTTGGAGTATTTATTAAACTTTTTGAGTCTTCATTGTGCATCACAAAATTTGTGAAACTAATTCTAATTTCTTCAATCAATCTACTACACGACATAAGCCCTCAAAAATCTTTTAACGATAGTAAAAACTGTACTTGAACAAAGATTTTCATGATTCCCTGTCAAAATTAGTATAGAATTTGTATCCAAAACCCGAGGAACGAATAATTCTGTCACTGTTTTCAAAACCGCGGTCAGACTCAAACTGCGGTATCTCCCCGGATTCAAAATCACGTCCACCTTGTCTCTCCAGAAAAAAATCTAAATACTAGTTTTCATTTTTTTTTTTTTAAATTTATCCGTCTCCTTTCTTCATTCCCAAATAAAAATTCTGGGCAAGCGGAACTCGTTCGAATCTGAATATCAATGGGGGGTCAAGCTGCACGTAAACGAACCAGATCCGTATAGCGAACGGTACTTTTCCTAGGGGGGTCCGTCTCATCTCCATCCCAGCATCCAGAATCCAGCAGTCTGATCTCGTCCGGGTCCAGGTGGGGTCTGCACCGGTCAATCTGGTCGTCTAGGTGGTAAAACTAGTACGGGGGGTCTCGTCTCAACTGATATAACAGATTCGAAGGGGTCCCCCTGGGTCCAGCTGATACCGGAAAGGGAAGAAGGGCCAGTGGCAAAAAAGTAATGATCGAAAACTGGTTTCTCGAGAGAAACCCCCCCAGCTTTTTGTGTACCTCGTGATAATAATTATTCTCCCATCTAACGATTCTGAATCGATAACGGTAAAACTAATATCGTGGATGAAATCGTTCTTCTCGTTCAATTTTTGTATCTTTTAAAGGTTTTTTTGGGATAGTAGAATTTTTATCAATTTTTTTTTCTCGTTACAATGTTCAGAAATACACGATTTTTTTATCACGCTGATCTCAAATATTGAATATTAAATTGATCGGATGTTGATTATAAAAAAATCAGAACCGTTTTTTGGGGGGAATTTTGATTCTACTTTCATTTCTTCGGCTTCTAAGATATTCTGAAATCAAAGATTTTCTTACACTTATCACAATCTGAAATAAAATTAGTGAGATTATCAATGAAACACACGAATAAATTTTTTTTTCTCTTTCTCACCCATTGGAAAGGTTTTTTATTTCCAAAATTTTACAATTTATTCTTATTCTTCTTTTCCTGATTTTTCTTTCTTTCATCTCATCCTGCAATTTGGTCATTTCTTCTCCTTCTTCTTCTTCTTCTAGGACTGAAAAATTTTAATTATTCAAAAATCAGGATCTTAATCAAAAATTGATTGGAATAATTATTTTTT
>JAFFZH010005445.1:0-23049 GCA_018420115.1 Euura saliciscinereae
CCCCCCCCCCCCCCCTCCCCCCACCTTTTATTTGCCAAGACACAAAGAGCGACTAACTGATCCACGTGCCTGGAGAGAGAAAAAAGAGAATAAACATAATAAAAAAGAGTTTAAAAAAAAGAGGAAGATGAAAAGTCAATTTTTCAATCAGCGTTTTGCAGAAAAAAATGAATAAAAATGAAAAAGATAAGAGTTTTTTTGATTCAAGAATTTTCTGAAAATTCGAGATTTTTGGTCGAATTTATCGATTTACATATTTTCTTTCAAAATAGAGTAAAATTGAATTGAAGTGGAAAAAAAACATAAAAATAAAAGATAAGAGTTTTTTTTTTAATTCAAGAATTTTGAATTATATTTTCTGAAAATTCGAGATTTTGGTCTAATTCATCGATTTCTTTTCTTTCAAAGTAGAGTAAAATTGAATTGAATTGAAAAAAAAATAAAAATTATTTATCGTGTTTCCGCCCGGGATCGAACCGGGGACCTTGTGCGTGTGAAGCACACGTGATAACCACTACACTACGGAAACGGTTATATCCTGATCCCGCAAAACGAGCTTGATCAACGGTTGTGGGCTACAACGGGGTCGTCGCATGTGCGCATGCGCATGAATCCGGCGCTCAATCGGATCTCGGGGCTACGCAGTACGCGTGGCGCGGGGCTCGGTACTAGTCTACTAGTCGAGAATCGGACAGAGGCGGCCCGGGGGGAGGGGGGATGATATCAATTTGTTCGGAGACGGTATTTGGCCGCGATGCGGAGGATGGTCGTTCAACCGAACCGGGAGCAGCGATCAGCTTCAGCTATCTGTTATCAACTATCAACGGACAACGACCGCGCACGGATACGACGTCTACGCACACCGCGCCAGCCTTGATTGAACTCTATTTACGACTGTTGTACCGACGTTATGAGCGCATTAAAAATTGGGAGTCACGAATAAAACTAAGTGCACCTATACTCGCGTTGTCAATTACATGTCGTAAAACACCCTGAGACATACTTCGACCGCTTATTTGTGAATTTATTCTCAAAGCGTCATAAAGAGAAACTCAACTAGTTTAATTCAACGTAAATTAGAGGGAAAAAAGTCTATATATTGTTTTCGATTTCTTTTTAAAATGAGACGAGAAAAAATACGCCAGGTTATTTCATTTTTTTATAGTATTGTTGTTGTCAGAAGATAGAAGAGTAAACAAAAAATAAGTTGAGCAACCAAGTCTAATGAAATTCTGCTATTTTTTTTTCTTTGTGCTAATTTGTGTATCAGACAGCCGCATAAATTATTGTAAGATTGTTATTATATTTTTTTCTTACAAATGAGTTGAAGAATACTTTTTCACGTTATTTTTTGTTTCATGTAAATTTCGTACATGTAAAAATGAATGGCGGTCAATAATAATGAGATTTGTCTGGGTCGTGTCTGGGTCGATAAGAAAGAAAAAAAAATTATTCCAATAACACTGAAATTGTATTAAAATTATATCCAACATGATCCACTGATTGTAAGACAAAATGTTGAAAAGTAACTTCGATAAAAAAATGATTACACAATCAGAAATATGCGGTGTAGCAACAAGTGAATCACTATAAACATGTTCTTCGAATTATTAAACACTTGACTTTGTCATTTTACGAGAGAACAAAGTTTCATCTTTACTCATCACTTTCCAAATAAATTGTGTAATCTGAAAATCCTTACTTTTTTCTGTATTATTCTTTTGATCTTAGGTATTTTACATACTTAACCTACTGAATTTATATTCATTAAATAAGATTTTGTTTTTCTCAATTTTGTTCTCCTAACCTATAAAAAATATCGCCAACTCATAAAAACTAATAAAAATAGCCAATCATATACAGGGTGAGTTTTCTCCGGTTCCGAATGAGGGAGGAGCGTCAGCAGTGATAATGAGCAATAAGCCCCTCCCTTATTCGGACCCGAAGGAAACTCACCCTGTGTACCTAATAAATCTATCATACTCGTCAATTGGTTGTACAAAAGTGTTAAGTTTGTTATACAATCTCGTATTACATGAATAAACAAAATTCCAACAGTACATCTTAGCGAAATGTTATGTAGTATCATAATATTGATATTGATATCATAATATTGACTGTGTTTAGGACGATTTAGATAGAGTAAGTCCGCCATTGATTCTTTTATACTCTGTACGCGTCTCTCAAACCCGAAATTATCTAGTTTCGATCTGGATCGCAGTCTGACCAGGAGGATTATTTTTAAGTTGCCTAAACCGGAAATTCGACGTGACTCTAGAGTTTTATTGGAGTTACAGTCGTATCTATTTGCAGTGTCAAAAGGAAACACCTTCCCTCCCCTTGCGAGTCCACTTCGTACACGATATCTAGGTCAGCATCGAATCTCTTGACAGTCTTTATCAACGGTGAACAGGAAGACGCGGGTATTAGATCGACCATGGGCACCTTCGTGGGCCTGCGGAAGCGTACCATCAAATTGCCTGAAAAATTCAGGTTATGTCGTAGGTTGGGAGAAGAATATTTTTCGATTTTTGAGACCAATGGCGTTTTGGGGGTCCCACGTTGGGCGCCAAGTTATCGAATTCCCCGCCGCATATATGAGACAAAACTAGGGATATGTGTATCGACGTGCAGTTATATGTGGGGCAAACATAATGAAATATGCAATATGTATTTAGGCCGGGGAAATTAACCCCATGAGGCGTTACTACGGGACTTTCGGCTAATTGACGAACGTCGAATATGACTCAGAATCGAGGAATTTTGATGGGATATAATTCTCTCCGCAAATTCCAGACCAAGGTGGAATAACCACTCGGTTTCTCGATTCACACGAAGAACCTTGAATTTTGATAATTATTTGCAACAGAATCTCGAGATTACCGGAGGTTATCTGCAGCAATTTATTAGGCTAAACGGATTCGAGAGTAATTGACCGAATCATCGAATTAAACGGATTAAACTCTCCATCTGATTTCACCTCGCGATAACGAAACTGCAATAATTGATAAACGCTCGTGATTTTTGTTTTATTTTTCTTTTCTAGAAGAGAAGCAATAATTTTATTGTTAAAAAATTTGAGAGATTCATACTTACATCCTGTGGAAATGGGTGAAAAAATTAAGGATCAGTGTTTCGTACGGTTCCCAAGGCTGCCAGCAGAGGTCTTAGCCTCAAGACACCGGATACAACCGACTGACGAAGTGACAACTGACCGGATAATCATGGGAATTACGTTCTCGTTCTGTGTCCTTTTCCTCTTTTTTCTCTCACAGGTACTTCGTGAAATAGAGTACGTTGCGTGCGTGATGATCTTCTGTTTCCTACGTGGCACGTATACAGAATGAAACCAGGATAAAAAAGATGAAAGATTTTCTGCCGGAATCGAAATCGGAAGATCCTGATCATTACTTTCATCGATAAAAGAAGATCAGAGTTTTTGGATAAAATCTTTTCAATTTCTGTGTGTTGACACTATGTCAGGAATTTTCTATCGTTTGATTTGACTATAGCATGATTTTGTTCAAAAAGTTGCTCGGGTATTTTGGTTTCTATTTTCACAACAACAACAAAAAAATCTAGAAACTTAAGAATCAAAAACAGTTCGATATCCCAATTTCCACATTTTTAGGTATTCGAAAACCAAAACCTATAAGCTTGTTGGAAAAAAAAAATGTTATTGATTAAAATTGTCAAAAACACATGGTTCATTTTGATTGACGCGGATGAGTCGAAGCGAAGGTATTATTTGTACGTATTGTATTCTTGGGAGGACGTCGTCATCAATTCGACTCGCCGCTTCAAGCTATAATAATTCTTATTTTAGTATCACATCGGTGATGGGTTTTTAATACCCCATAATAAGAATCGTAACATTCCCTTTCCTATGATTACAAAATTATTTTTCTTCACACCGCTGAATCACAGATGAAAGAAAAAAAGGTCATGACGATCAAGAAACAAAAGCAGAGACTGGTTTTCATAGAATCTCCCATATGCAATGTGTTCGGTAAGATTGTGAATCTCTATAATGTCGTGTCTTTTTCCCACAAGAATTGCATCCGTATTATCTTCTCTCACTGGCTACTCGATGCCCAGAATGCAACTGAATGCGACCTTTCCCATTTTTAGACCCTTTTCTACCTGACTGCACTCGCAATAAAGCAGAGGTCGAGGTTATAGATATTTTGGCCAGTTGTTCACACCTGGATCATAAGATTGCGGGTAGAATAGTAGCATAATTTTTTATGTTTCATTTCAATTTTATTATCATAACCAGTTGTCCCTCCTTCAAGTATAGCCCGGTGTACCGAAAGTATTTTAGGTCACAAGAAACATGGACCTGTTCGTTGACACCGAGTCCTCCGAAAAGTGTTCCTCTCACTATATTGAGTGACCGATTCTGCCACACGACATGACAGCATCAATAAACATTCTAATTCAATTATCTTTATGTATTATCTTTATATATGAAGGAACAAGTGGCATCGACGCCCAGGCCAAACCCCTTGACCTAGAAACTTGAAATTTGAGCAACATGTTCCCTCTGTGACGTAACCACCCAATAAGAAGCGATTTTTCGAAATTCGTACCCTAAGGGAATGAAAAGGGGTCAAAACGTGTTTCCGCGTATTCATGGATATCTCCTCAGTCCCATAAGATATCGACTTCGTCTTTGCGTCAAACAATTGCTTATTGAAATACCTAGAAAGTAGTTTGAGCATTTTTTCAAATTCGACTCCTAAGGGAATGAGAAGCCGTGGAACCAATTTTTGAGGCGCGAAGCACACTGATCACGAATTAGACGTCAGATTTGCGAAATTCAAAATGGCGGATCCAATTTGCTGGAAAAAAAGCACTAAAAACGTTCTAAACCTCGCGAAAATTTGTACTCGAAGGTTTTTCGAACCACTGATCAAGAAAAAAATAAATATCCGCGGTCTACGTATGCCTATAAGTTTTTTTCGTATCAATCCCGCGACACGAGATGACAGGAGATAAGAGGTAAACCTGTTCCACCACAGGACCCGTCGCAAGGGCGCTTACGGTCACTAGCTGTGCAGGTAAGTGGGTCAGTTTCAACGCCTTGAAGGCGCGCGCGAGCGGATTCAGGTGATAGCCGCGGTACTCTTAACGGAACTTCTCGCAAACCCGGACTCTTCTCGTTGCCGCTGTAGCTCTTGTACGTACACAGGTGCGCAGGTGTAACTAATTAAAACTCGTCATTAGTTACGACTTGGCGATTATCGCAGAGACTGGGAAAAAAATCTAAATAGATCGATTCACATTTTTTAACTTTTCGAAACCCTCTGATCATCGTGATTTCTGGATACGAAATCGAATTTTCATTCTTCTCACATCCTGAACTTTGAAATTGTGAAATCGATTATTAATTTAATTATTTTTAATCAAATTATACGCTATGAGGCTTTGATGTCATTTGAAAGCTTGGAACTTTGGTTTATCAAGTATTTTTCATTCAAAATTGATGAACTTGAACTTGATTTTAGGTTTCGACGTTCAAAAGTCACTTGTGTCACGTTCACAAAAGAAATTTTTGACTTTGAGATTATTCACAACGAGAATTCGAATTTTCATGACAGTAATTGTAACTTCCATTTTTGAGCCTGTATATCTCTCGAACGTTCAATCGCACGGTAAAAACTGTCTGAATCATTTTTGTAGAAAATTTAATAATCTTTAAAATCATTCCCTATCTTTTTTCAGCTGGGAGTGACCGGATCCGAGATATCGACGAATATATGAAGTAAAACTCGTGACGATTAAGTCTTTGAATATATCGCTAATTTCATTTGTTTGGTAGATGCGTAGCTGCCGAACGCTCTGTCGCATGAAAAAAACGTGGGAACCTTTTTTGTGAGAAATTTTACAAGCTTCAACATTGTTTCGGATCATTTTTCACCCAGGAACAACCGGTGACGAGATATCAGTAAAAATGAATGAAAAATCGGTAAAATCAAAGGTTTCACCGACTTGATGAAATCGATTCGACTCAACCGATGATTTTCCCTCATCATTTTTGATTTTCGATATTAAAGAAGCTCTGCTGAAGTTTCTCAGATTTTTTCCCTCGACCTTCAATTTTGTTTTGATTATTCAAACTCATGCATTTCGAATTGATCTTTTTTCAGAATCTGTTGAGCTGATTTTTTTTCTCCTATATTTCTTTCTTCGGCACTTCAAACATTTTGAACAAATAAAACCTCGATCAATTAGAGGCTTTTTTTAAATCATATTTTAGTTTATTTTCCATTCACTAGTTCCTGGAATCCATTATCTGTTAGCTGTGTTTATGCGATGTGAAAGCAGTAATTAACTCCTCGATCCTCGTCGTTACGGGGAGACCGCAGATACTACTATCACTATTGTGGAGAGGAAATCGCGTACCGAACGAAATTTTATCAATGCTTTATCAGGGTATTTTATTCACTCTAGACTTTGAGAGCGTGCATCACCGGTGCCAGATATCAACCGTTTTGTAAATCTCAAAAAATGACCAAACACACCGGACATTGAATTGATTTGCTATCATGCTGCAGTGGCGTAAATCGGTAGAAGAAATATAGAAAAATAATTGAGTGGCAACCGATTTGGTGTCATTTGACGTGATTCCTTGTGATCATCAGCAATTTCATGTAATTTCTAGAAAATTTTATGCGATGATTGTTAATGCAATTTGAAGGAGTCAATTGAAAGCAATTTCACGTAATAAGAAACGATTTCCAACCATTTAAATAGAGATTTTAAGTTGTTTCCAGAAGTTGAATGTTGCTCTGGCTGATTTTAACGTATAAAATTTGAACGAGATTTATTGTAATTTTTCACCGATTTCATGTAAATCGGAAGCAATTCTGAACCTATTCGAACCGATTCCGTCCAGTTTTCACCCCGAAAACATTTGACTAAACGTGTGCAACAGCTTGGTCCTCAGATAAGGTACTTTGGGATAAGATAAAAATGGGAAAAAAATCAACCACAATCAAGACGATCGAAGTATTAACTTTTAATAATAATAATGACCAAAAGTTGTCAATAAATTGTTTAAACAAAACATTGTTTAACAAATTTTCTGGTAACGTTATTTTTTTCATCTCAAACGAATGCCCTAATTTTTCTGAATACACATGAATTTTTTCAGAATTTTGTCACTATTTTGAAATTTCCGTTTTCAAAAATTTCCAAATTTTGAAAAATGGAAAAAAAATCTGAATTTTGGACATGTTTTTGTGAAAACGATGTAGATTACAATTCCGAAGTTTTCGGAGCGTGGAACAAATAGTTTCGTAAATACAGCCTCTACAAATTTTCAAAAACGGAAATTTCGAAATAGTGACAAAATTCTTAAAAAATGCATTTGTGTTCAAAAAAATTAGGGCATTTATTTGAAATGAAAAAAAATAACGTTACCAGAGAATTTGTTAAACAATGTTTCATTTAAACAATTTATCGATAACTTTCGGGAATTATTATTATTCAAAATGGATACTCTCGTCATCTTTATCATGGCTGATTTTTTTCCGATTTCTATCTCATTTTTGGTTGAGATTGTACCAATACATCCTTAAAGTAAAATTCGTGTATCCGTTTTCTAGATTTCCGTATTCCTCTCGATATCGAATGGCAGGATTATAACCCGGAATTAAATCGAGTGGACGACATCGGCAATGGTTGTTTATTAATTATAGTAAACTAAACTGGACGACTGGACGAGTGCATCGTCCCCTTTCCTCTATATCGCCATCGCCCTCGCCCTCGCCCTCGCCCCTCCGTACCGCGTAGGCTGTTGCAGGAGTAGCCATAGACTCCCTCTCCGGAATCGTTAAGGAGAGTTTATAGTCGGTAGGTCATTTGAAGGCAAGCCATATAGTCGTCACGAGCGTACTCAGTGCGCTACAACACTCCACCGTGATCAGAGAGGACGACTCGACGTTACCATTTCCATCCATTCAACGCTCTCCCGTTTTCAAGTTCAACTATAGTCGTGTTGACAAAAAAATTCAATCCATAAGCTTTGACAAAACAACAACAATAACAGAAATTAAAGAAAGAATTGCAATAATTTAGTGAAGTTATTATCGTTTAAAGTGTTCATAAATACACGATCATGTGGGATCGTAAGACGGATAGGTGACGTTCAATCGATCACTGATGTGATCCAGGCAAGTTATTTACAAACATACAACATATATTATCAAGACAATATTTTGTGTGTGTGATTGTTTTTTTTATACCGTGTTAATTTTATCTATCGCAAAAACAAAGAAAAAAAACAGCGAGTTTGTGATACAATAAAATTAAAATTATCTTCAGGACGAAGGATACAAATCAACGCGATCTTGTGGAAAGAAAGTTGTTTATGAACTCCAGTCACAGAGAGAAATTCAATCGCCGAACAAGGTGAGTGAAGTGTACCAATATATCGGAGACAAGACAAGATTAAACCGTTGAAGAAACAAAAGATATATTTAAAAAAAAGAATCGGCTTAATCGTTACGTCCATCTCCATTGAAAATAGTATTCAAAAATCTATCGTAGAATCTATAATCTTCGCTGAACAGCGGGAATGAAGAATAATATTATTATTACGCGATTATTCAAATTGGAGAAAACCTGACTATAAATCAACGAGACCAAAAAAAAAAGGATAGTATGAAACTTGATGAAACGAAATTTTTTTGATTGATTTTGATCAATTAATGAATTATTGTCAATTTTTTTTTGCTAAATTGCAAAAAAAAAATGAGGATAGGGAATAAGATTATGCCGTTGAAAATATATTCGCGATCAAATTCTATAGATAATATATTGTGATCAACGAGCGAGCGAAGTTCCCGTTTAGAAAGCTGAATTTCTGTTGCTGAGAAGTCTCCAGGTTGTTGTTGTAGTTGTAGTATTCCGACTTCCTATGAAAGTAACAAATCTTTTATTACAAGAAAACTAACCAATATATATACACACACAGACACAGGGTAGAAAAAATGTACGTGGATTTATATGCTGGTTATTTAATATGCATTATGAACCTGGTCAGTGGGCATAGAACCGTGAATTCACGGTAAAAAATACATTGTTGAGTTAACAAAGTGCCGTGCTAAATAGGGGGCAAACCCGGTTTTCTGTAAAATTTACAAAAAGTGAGGTAGCTCCATGTAATTCTCACTGAACTTTATGTAGATTTGACAGAAAACTCGACTTTGTTGGCCCAACAATGTATTCTTTCTAGTGTGCCACTTGTATGCGAAAACGGGTTTTCGGCCCGATCGAACAGTAAATTTGCAAAGTTTTGCCTTACCAATCTAGGCGAGATTGATGACCCCTCGAGAGAAAATTTTGCTGTTCTTCTTTCTTACAGCTTCCAAATTTTTCGTTTTTCTTCTCTTCATCCGGGTTCGAAAATCCACAAAGTAAAAACTACCTGGATCAAGTTTGCGAGGTGGTGACCTCACAACCTGTTTCGGCAGATCAAGCAGAGAAATTTTTCATTCGACCTGTTTCTACTTCTCTTACGTTACATTCGTTTCTATATCCATTTCCTGGTTCGGTTTTACAAATTTCATGTTACATCGTAAGGTAAACGCCCCGGTTCCTGACCCCTTTGCCTTTTTTTTTTAAAGACGCGTTCACTTTTGGTGAAACAGACACATTCGACTTGATGAACGTGAATATTTGTTGCATTTATAGGAACTATGCGACATCATCTGATGATTATTGAAATGAACCGATTCCGAAGACTAGCTGTAGCGAGCCGAGTGTCAGAAACCAGGGTAGCAGTAAAAAGACTATTTATTGAATTATAGATTGAAAAGATGATCGTTTCTCGGCTAATTGTAAGAAGCATCGATTCATCCAATGAAACCCATCGTTGCCGATTGAATGTCATTTTCCCTGATTTAGTTTACCTCATACGACGAAAGTTAATGATAAAAATTGTGTATTTTTAATGTAAATAATCGTTATAATATTGCACTTCGCACCTGTAGCAGCCTTGAGATAATTCCTTGACGTTACGGTTAATAGACCTATAACCGATCGGTCTGTACGCGCGGGATGAAAGTAGCACGGGATTTATTATTGCTATCAAGCCGACTCTCTATATCCATTTCGAGGCCATCAGGATAATAATTTTTCTTCAATCGTGATAGATTTTTTGCATATTTTTTTCTTCACAACTTAGGAATCTGAATATCTATGTGCCTATTTCCAGGTCAATCTTATCGAAAACCGGTTCATCTAACCGCAATGAATACCTTATTGTTTTCTCTTTATCTCTCACTCTGCGAAATTATTCGCAAACTTTGAAATGTGTCAGTGGACCTTTTTTTTTCATTCTTTATTTTTTCACAAAATTGACGAATGTTTCTCAGTCGAATTGACGCAGTGTTACAAATAAGATGTGGATCGTGACACGTCCCTCGTACCTGGAACTGGGCGTAGAAAATTTTACTCCTTAGCGGATAGTTCACTGGGCAGGTATACACGGCTCACCCTCGTTACTAGACGAGAAGCGAGAGGAAAAAAATAAGAACCTGGAGCCCAAAGTCCGTAGAATAGCCGCAGGACCAGTTGCATACCAGGTATAATAGAAATACCAGAGTTAATGGTCAGCTGGACCTGTTGGGGTGGATCAGGTACGTCCATCCTCGCCCTTTCAAAGGATTTAAATTTCCTTCGCTGCAGAGAAGCGTGGAGCCCATTTCTATAAAAATTCACTCCATACGCTCGAATACACTCCAAAGATCACACATTTTCGATTATCTCGTCGACGGTCGTGAATCGGACTTCGTAAAGTGTGAAAGTTTTACGAGTTGGTTGAATTCAGCCAACTTTCCAGAGCTGTGAAGTCCAGCTGTTGTTAACTTTTACAAAGTCAAGAGTCTGTAACGCATGTAGAGATTCTTGATAATTATGCCCGAGAATTTTCGCCTCTCAAGGATCGATTGTCAGTGTTGATCGAATTCAGAGACGGTTTTTTCGTACGTGTCAAGTGATGCGGCTGGACCCCCCAGGCCGGAAGAGAAGTGGGTGTTGGATTCTGGAAGGAAACGTATCGGGTTACGGAGGATACGAGGACAATGACGTTCCTCTCGAACTGCAGCATTGTTAGTTGAATATTGATTACGAAACCGTGAGTTTCGCCCGTGCTTGTCTCTGCGTCTGTGTAAAGTGATCCGATTTCTAATCGCATGTTCGTTACAAAGAATCCACAGAATCGTTTCTGTCGATTCGTGACCAGGTGAAATCGCAAGGTCGAATCTCGATCGTTACTGGACGATGGTTAATGGAACCGACACGTAATCCATGATAACTGCACGCCTTTTGTTTTGAAATATTTCACACCTCGGTAACGATTTGATAATTGTTACGGAATCATTTAGGAAGAACTGGCGATGAATGGAAACGCGGACGGAAGAAGAGAGGCTGAACCTCAGTGCGATGCCGATTTCAGGTGGTCTTCACCGATTTTAGCGATACTGCAATAGGACGAGGTTTTCACATGTTGTAGATCGATTGGATATTTCATCTGGTTCGAAACAGGTTTCAATCATAGATAACAAGATACAAAAAGCGGCTCGATCAAGACCGTTCGTTGAATGGATGTGCAAAAATGACGCCATACCAGTGTTGGCTCTTCGTCATTGTTGTAAAAAAAGTGCCACAGTCTGGCAGGGATTCGGGTGGTGAATAATTTGAGCGGTCTTACTACCTACGTGACAGTACCTACACTCGCACGTATACGGGAGGGGAACGGCGGGTTCACACACTGGTAAGGATATCACGTACCTCGCGTGATTATACAACGATCAGTCTAACAGCGAGGTTACGCCAGATTCGGTAATCATTTATATATGTGTGTTACTAATAACGTAATTAACAACGAGGATGCGAAAAAAGCCTGGAAACCCGAAGCTCGGAAATTATAATCGACATTCTTAATGCCCAATGTTGTATAGACGGCATATTGATTGGGACTAGAATTCGACATAGAATATATTTGCATGTTTTGTCTCTAGTGACGAACAACGGTGGTACATAGTCGTGTGAAAAAGACTAGTAGCGGATGGCGTCGGAATGATAAAACACGAATGATGCAGAAAAAAAGTCATTCCTTTGTCATGTTCGCTAGTTGAGCCAGTGGACACACATGTCCGGACTGTAACATCGGGATTAGCCATTCTTCCATGCGACAGGTTGCGCCGAAGGATTCAGAGACTTAACCATAGATGGTAACGGTAAACATCATGTCTTGCCGTCTGATCAGTGCATAACCTGGAAATTAGCTGGAGCAAAGAAGGCCAAGGTTACGCCTCGCCCTCGCTGATCTGAGATCGTCTCTCGCAGTGTGGCCAGATCATGAATGAACACTAGTTTCGAGCATTCCAGGGTTTGGAACTGCAAACGAAGAACTCTGAGAAGTATCGAGTGTGGCTGTACAATTATACATTCAACGGCTTTTGTTAAATCATCATTTTTTATCGGTTATCAAGTTGGGAAAATCGGACGGTTACCTAACCGGAAGTTGGTACAGGTTTCAATGCAGTTACAAATAATAATAGCTGATACAAGCTCTTATCCTCGTCTAACACTGAGCAAAAAAACGTAAATTGAGGCAATGGCGACGATCTTGGACATCGTTATCCGATTGGCTCCTTCGGTCAGATGAAATAGACTCGGACCATCGACCGGATAACGGTATTCCGAAAAACGACCGGTGTCGTTTCACGTTCGGCGGTGGTAATGAGATCCGATTATATCCCATTTCAGATGACTTGCGGTATGACTTGTGTGGACGACTTCCTGAACCGCGCTTTTCACCGCGTGGGTCTGGTGGTCGGTCGACACCCCGGCTACTTCGTTATAATCCCGGTGCTCCTGGCCGGCATATGCATAACCGGATATCAGCAGATCAAGTACGAAATCGACCCGGAGTACCTCTTCTCGCCGTTGAATGGACCCGGGAAGTCTGAACGCGTGATCGTCGAGAACTACTTCAAAGTAAACTACAGCAGCCGGTTCAACGTTGGTCGGATAACTCGCGCAGGTAAGTCAGCCACGAACGACCGCATCGAGCCATCGACCGTCGACTTCATTCCGCTACTTTTCCTCCAGGTCGTTTCGGACACGTGATCGTAGTCCCCAAAGACGGAGACCCCAACATGCTGCGATCGGTGATCTGGGACGAGCTCCTGCTCCTGGACGGCATGATCAGGAACGCGACGCTCGAGTACGACGGAGAGACCATGTCGTACGAGAAGATCTGCGCGCGTTGGTTGGACCAGTGTTTCCTCAACGACATCCTGAACCTGCACCACGTTATCGAGTGAGTGATGGCAGTAATGTTTCACAGGAAACTCACGACTGCTAAAACTGTTTGAGGAAAGTAGGCTAACATCCGACTCCAAAGTTAGAGGAAAAAAGTTGTTTGTTTGCTTTTCTTCGCACACTTTGTCATATTTCATGTCCTGTTTCCTCTCCCATTCGCGGGAGTTACGTAATCGCAAGGCGAGTTCCTAAAAAGCCTCATTATCCAATTTCCAGCGAGGTGGAGAGCCGAGAGTTGAACCTGACGTTTCCGGTGATGTTCAACCCGGTGACGTGGGACGCCCACGCGTTTCCCGTCTACTTCGGCGGTAGCGTCATCAACGACGATTCTACCATCGAGACGGTGCCTTCTGTCCAGTTGGCGTATTTCGTGGCCGCTGACAGCAAACGACAGGACGTGATGTGAGTGTTGTTCCGAAGGGCGAGTCACAATCGCCGATCAGAACGCCGATACTGAACAATAGCGAATCTGATTCTAGCGGAGCCCTCTGGGAAGAAGCCTTCCTCAACGTGATCGGCAAGGCCGAGGAGGATGGCGTCTTCCGGCACATCAGCACGGCCCGATTCGCGTCCCGGACCCTGGAGCTCGAGCTGGAGGCCAACACCCGAACCGTGGTTCCCTACTTCTCCAGCACGTTCGCAATCATGGGCATCTTCTCGGTGGTGACGTGCATGATGGCGGACTGGGTGCGGAGTAAACCTTGGCTCGGGTTGTTGGGAAACGTATCGGCCGCGATGGCGACCGTGTCGGCCTTCGGCCTCTGCATGTACCTCGGTATCGAGTTCATCGGGATCAACCTGGCCGCGCCCTTCCTGATGATCGGTAAGGACCGCGTCGTCCACCTGTTAGCTCTTTGGTCGTAGGCGAGGTGAATAGCACCGAGTGGAAAGTGAGACCGCGGGTCTCCCGATGCGGGTTAAACGTATTCGCGACGTCATTGGGGCAGAGCAGCCCGTGCAGCGGTGAATACTAACATACTACGTGATCAAGGCTGTGCAGTAATCGAGTCCCCAAGAAGCATAATGCAACGGCTCTGCGAATCGCGCATAACCCGGAGCGACACGTATGTGCCCGGTATTTCATTGCAATATCATCACCGGCTACGGATTAGCAAGTGTAAAAGTTACGAGCACAGCCGAGCAACGCGTACCGTAACGTGCACGCGATTCTGAAGGAATAATATGGTGAAACCTGTCCACGGTTGAGTAACAGCCTAGAACACACCGGCCAACCACTGCAATTTTTTATAGTCCATACCGATCGAGACCAATAAGAGCTGCAGTCACTTGGACTTTGGTACGCCATCGGTGACTATGACTCGATGTAGACACGATGATCACAGTGCGCTTGGTCCAGCTCGCGGTAGAAAGTTCTATTCGCGTTCAAGATTCTTCGTATCGAGCAATATGAATCGTGATCAGCGTGCAGGTACATTCATGCATACTGAACCGATCGCATGTGAAAGCGGTCATTGGTTTCAGCCTTTGCTACATCGCGGCTTCTCCGAATTTCTATCTTTCGTAATTCGAAAACTATGCGATCGCGAAATTTCGTGTTGCCCGAATTAGCGAGATTCTAATCGATCGTCCCGCAGGCATCGGGATCGATGACACCTTCGTCGTGCTCGCCGCCTGGAGGAGGACCAACATCCTGGCGCCGGTTCCCGAACGGATGGCGTCAACCCTGAGCGAGGCAGCGGTATCGATAACGATAACCTCGCTGACCGACATGATCTCGTTCTTCATTGGCATAATGTCGCCGTTTCCGTCGGTGCAAATATTCTGCATTTATTCAGGTACGTGTTTCGTCGTCAAGACGAGGATTTCGTTCGGCTAACCGTAGGATTTTTTGTTCAGGTTTTGCGGTGATCTTCACCTTCCTATTCCACTTGACGTTCTTCAGCGGATGTGTGGCAATAAGCGGCTACTGCGAGCAAAAGAATCTCCACAGTGTCGTCGGCTGCAAGGTCGAACCGGTATCAAAATCGGGTGAGTAAAAAAACGACGGTGATAATTTTTTCAGAGTTCAGAATTGCCTCATTGTGGTCATAGTAGATCAAGGATGACGAGGAAAAATTAAACAGACGTCAGTCGTAATATTTGGTCGAAGTACAAACGGAGCAGGGCCAGTCTAACGTCGCCGTACGAATACGTAATGCGTCGCGAAACGTGGCACGGGTAGCAACGAGCAATACGCTTGTTATCCATGACTGATAACTATAAGTAAATTACGATTTCCGGTATGGATGGCATGGGACGCGTGAGCGACTGCGGAGTCTCGACTCTGCTGAAATTACTGGCGGCTCTTATTTCCATATGTAGTACCAGTTGCCCAAGCCACTTTCGCCAATAGCGGGAGCTAACACTGTAATCTACGTATCTATGAGTACAAATCATTCCTTCTTTCCAGTTGCTATTGTTGCGATACTTTTTCAACTCCCCCAGGAAGCGGATCCAATTTGTTCGGAAAGAACACTAAAAACATTCGAAATCTTATGAAAAGTCGGTACTCTAAGGTTTTCAGAACCGCTGATCAAGAATCTTAGGTCAGATTTGCAAAATTCAAAATAGCTGGAAACAAATGAATAACGGAACTTTCAAAGGCTGGCTCATAGTCAGCCCGAACCCGCTTGTTTCCGGAAGTTACGAATTATTCCCAACATCCAGGACCCTGTAGATTTGGAATCTAGTTCGGTACAAACGTTGGCAATGTAATTACTACACGAATAACGTAAGCGTACACTTACGCGTTCGATTGTTACTACAGAAGGTTCGAATGTCGTAAAATCGTCAAATTATATCATTACGCAACAAAATTATAACTTTCTCCACGTCTTACGTCAGTGTGAGTATAAGCTACGTACAGTCGTCGACGATGGGCCGGTTTCTCGATGCTTAGTTAGCTTCAAACAACCCGAATTCTAATCTAAATAAATTTACACGTACTTGAATTCTCATCATAATTATGAACGAAGAAAGTTCTCGCGTTTTCTCCACACTTTCGTAACATTCGAGACATACTTCTCTACCGACAATCAGGCCTCCATCGAGTCGTGCACGTCCTCTTCGTCGAGAAAGCTCCGGCTTCCTTTGTCTCCGATATTGCAATTGCACGTTGCTTCAATCCCGGACGAAAGGAGACCTCGGTCTCTCCAAATTGCGTAGACGCGATATAATAACCTTATCAATTGCAATAATCCAAAGTGTTTTTACACGTTATGGGAATGATGAACCCCTCAAACATGGCTTGTCGTTAGTCACCGCAAAACTTCCAATCCGGTCGTCACTTCTGTCGGGAAATCCTGAGTCAGCTGAAACGAAACAATCGAACAAATACCACAACCTGCGGACGGTCGGACTGAATGAATGATAATCATCATCCAACGGCGAAGACGTGACCACGCACAAGACACCATCGTGATGAGTCCGCTGATCGATACTCTGAACGTTTATCCTTTCAGCACACCGTTCCTGGTTGTATCGGATATTCTGTACCGGAGGAGTGGATCCCGCGGACCCTGACAATCCGTTGGACAATCCGGAGCACGGATGCATGGTGTGGTTCAGAGACTACTTGGCGGTAGCCTTGAACTTCCGCATCGTGAAGGCTGTGGTCATAATGATTTTCGCCCTGTACTTGGCCGGCGCGCTTTACGGACTCACCACTTTAAAGGAGGGCCTGGACAGGCGGAAGCTGTCGAAGGAGGACTCGTACTCTGTCGCATTCTATGACAAGGAGGATTTCTACTTCAGGGAATTTCCCTACAGAATTCAGGTGAGTCGATGAACAATTGGAGTTTCATGACAAAACTTTGACTGTTGACTGTTGTCAGGATATTAAGGCGACGTAATTTATCCAAACAACAACCGGTAATGAATAATAATCGCAGAAAGTCATGTATTCACTTTCTCTCGTGATTGGAGGTGGATAAAAAAGAAGACAAATAAAATTGTAAACAACTTACGTCAAGTCGAACGCACACAGTGCACTGACACACTTGTCTCTGCAGCGTCACCGACACGATTCCCCGATATCGCTCGCTCCCGCTTCCGGATCAATCTCGAATTATGTAACGTGATCAGCCGCCAGCCAATATCGGTGACGTAATTTCGTTCCAGGTGATTCTGAGCGGCGAGAAGAACTACAGCGACCCGGTGATCCACCAGCAGATCGAGAACCTGACCCGAACACTGGAGGCGTCTCAGTACATCAGCACACCGATATACACGGAAAGTTGGATCCGTAGTTTCCTGAGCTACGTCACCCGGAACCAGGACTACCTGAACGTGACGATCGACACGGAGGCCGATTTCATAAAGACGCTGAAGGACATCTGGCTGTTTCCCGCGAACCCGTTCTCCCTCGACGTCAAGTTCGACGACAAGGGCGAGAAGATACTGGCCAGCAGGTTCCTCATCCAGGCGGTAAACATCAGCGGAACGAACGAGGAGAAGGCCATGGTGAAAGAACTGCGGAGGATCTGCCACGACTCTCCGCTGAACGCGAGCGTTTTCCACCCCTACTTCGTCTTCTTCGACCAGTTCGAGCTCGTCCGACCCACGAGCATCCAGTGCATGGTATTCGGAGCGCTGATCATGATGCTGATCTCGTTCATCTTCATACCGAACGTCCTCTGCTGCCTCTGGGTCGCCTTCTGCATAGTTTCGATAGAGCTCGGCGTCGCTGGCTACATGGCGCTGTGGGACGTCAACCTGGACAGCATATCGATGATAAACCTGATAATGTGCATCGGGTTCAGCGTCGACTTCACCGCCCACATATGCTACGCTTATATGAGCTCCAAGAAGAAGAACCCCGACGACAGAGTCAAGGAGTGTCTCTACTCCCTCGGCCTGCCCATAGTCCAGGGCGCCGCCTCGACCATCTTGGGCCTGGGGGCGCTGCTCCTGGCCAACACGTACATATTCCTGGTCTTCTTCAAGATGGTCTTCCTCGTCATCTTCATCGGCGCCATGCACGGGCTATTCCTGCTCCCCGTGCTCCTCTCCATCTTTGGACCCGGTTCCTGCACCACTCACGAGCCCGATCCCGTCGAGGAGGTCCGCGACCCGGATGGGAAACCGCATCGCATGTACGTCATACCGCATCCTTCCCTCCTCTACCCACCCGGGCCCCGAAAATCGGCGCAGGGTAGCAGCCCCGCGACCAGCCTCGCCGCGTTTGACGATCGGGACCACGGGCTGGGTACCAGCGAGGACAGCAACTCGACGGAGAGCGGCTCCTCCCAGAGCCGCAGGAAGCAGCAGCAGACCAAGGAGCCGGACGTCGAGGCCGAGCGGCATTACGTCGGGTGGCGACGGTCCGTCGGGATGCTCAACGCGCCTACCCAGTTCCAACCGGCGCCGGGAGCGGCGCTGGCTCCACCACCGGACTATCCGGGAGCCACGCTTGACCGACCGCTTCGAGCGCTCGCTAACCCGGCACATCGGGAATACAGACGCAGTAGATCGCACTCCCAGCACAACCTGCATTACCCACCGACGAGGTATCAGCCGGACCCCCGGTACCCTTGACGACGTATCGACTGTGAGTTAGGAAGATGACTGCGAATCGTTACATCGTTAGATCGTTGGTCAGCTTTCCGGTATGCGAGAGCTGACCGGTTGACTTTAATTCCTAATTGATGATCGCTCTTTGTTGTTTGACGAGAAAAATGAAACTGGAAAGAGTGGGAGATAATCAAAAAGAAATAATCATTGAACGTAATTGAGGTTGCCTCGATCCCTGCCTGTCCCTGTGCTGCATATGGTCGATCACTCTCCATCGAGACCACAACCCATCATCGCTACGACACATTTTTTTATCACAAATCTCGTGGCAGATTTCGTGGTTTATTGACTATGTAAAAATTTTCGATGAATTATGTCAAGTGTAATAGTGCCTGAATTAATTAGAATCGTCCAATCGCAACCCCCTTTACTCTACACATGTCGTTTATTTCAGAGAGAAATTTTCTTATCCTACAGGAAACTATCAAGGACGTGAAATAGTATTTCTTTACTGTTTTTTTTTTCTTTCTTTCTACACAATGTTGTTTATGACCGTTATTTTAGAATAAGATTATACTTGTATCGTGTGACTGTGTATTTATGAATGCGTATCGCCGTGGAACGTACGTCCGATATGGTAGATTGATGCACGTTTGGTGCTACGCTGCCATTGGAGAACAAAAAATAATTTAATTACAATAAATGTAGTGTACAATCATTCATTATCGTCTTCCGATAACGGTCACCCACAATCCTTTCCTACACGGTACCTAGGGAGCACAACTTTGTCTCGGAGACTTTCGAATTCCCCAATGATTTCGATGTCATACAATTGCTCCGTAATTGCTCGTAATTAATCCGTTTCTTTTATTGATTGCTTCTTGACCGTTTTTGAGAAAATTGAGAAAAACAAAATTGCTCCTATTTGATACGGCCATACGAGCGACGCCATTGCAAATTCTTATTCTGATTATTAGGATGAAAAAGCGATGTCCAGATGGGTTGCTCCTAATTGCTATTAAATTTCTCCCAATTGCGCTCGAATTTTCATTAATTGCTCCCTCATAGTTATTCGGAAAATCTAGAAAAACCGTACGCGCGTTACTCTGGGCTCAAGCGAATCCAAATTTATTTGGGATTACGAATGGACGGACAATGATTGTGGCGTAATGAAAATTGTTCCTCGATCGCTGGTAAGTGCTTCATGACTTATACGAATTACTCACTTATTATTTCTGAAAAAAACTTTGAAAATTGTGAGATTTTTTTATTTCTAGGGTAGGTTGACCAGCGGCAAATTTGAACCGATGCATTTTACATGATGGAATTGAACGCGTGTTTGTGGACGTGTGATGCAATTTCTGCGGACAGAAGTCAGCAATTTCATGCCCAGAAGGGTGTAGGGCGAGAGAAGGAGGTCATTTGAGTACGTCAGACCGTTGTACCTGAGTACGTTGACGGGGTAAAAAATTGAATTTTCAAAGGATATCGATGCCTCGTCTTAAGATTGGGCTTCCACTATTCGATATTAACGATCGTAAATGGTACGAATACTTCGTTGACCGGCTTTTTTCATGAACCCGTCAAAACTACCCATCAAAAATTGCTATAAAAGAAATTAATATAGGGGAGCGAAGGCTAAGTTGGCGCACCTAACGGAGATTCGCAATAACAAAGTGAATATTGGTCAAATTACATCGGGAAAATCGCGAAATGATACTTGTATATCTATTCCATTATATCGTGAAGTAAATAAATATGTATGTAGACTTTAAAATACTAAATTATTGATAGTTCTGAAAAGTGCACCCGCGTCATATTACCCGCACGTTCGGGTAATATGGCGCACTATAGTTAAACACGTAAAGCTCGGTTAAATGCAGTTTTTTGATACGTAAAGTTAAAATTTCACGAAAACTTGATGATTGATGAATAACAATAAATATTATATGTAGGGGAAACTAGGGAGGTTTGACCACTTTTCTGTAAGTTCGTCTCGTTTATCACTATATTTGAATAACCGGCACGCACAATAGTATGTTATCTTTGAGCATACTATGCAGAATGTACTTGAATTATTTAATAATTTTCAGAGCATTAAAAACAAAGTTATTTGCCGTTCTGTAGATGCGCGTAATCGCGGTCAAACCTCCCCATGTATGGGAGGTTTGACCAGGGCGATGGGAGGTTTGACCATGTGGATAAAGCAGTCACATATTTGAGATATTGTGGCATATATTTTGATCTCTGGGCTTTTAACACATTATCCGAAAATAATCCAGGCATGAGGAAACATAAAATTTCGCCGGTCCCTTATTGGCCGTCATTTTTTTTCTCCGTACCACCGACCACCGCGCTTACTGCTATTTTTAGGAAACTTGACTTCGCAGCACTCTGTTCTTTCATTTTTCCGGATTTCGGGGTTTTTTTAGCGTGCTTTGCACTTTCTTTGATAAAATTTTAGACAGCGATGTCTATTAGCACCTAATTGAATATGGTCAAACCTCCCGATCGAACGTAGGTCAAACCTCCCTTACAGCATTTGTTAACAATGACAACGAAAAAATATATAATTTGGCAATATGATAAATTTATAACTCCTGGCATCTTTGAGAGGATAGTCCACAGAATGAATCTGTGGTAAGACATTCTGATAAAAGATTGATGGGACTGGCCTACATCCTTAGGCAAGAACAGAGAAAATAACATCGTTTCTCGCCGTTTCAGTAATACACCTCTCAAACTTTTCTGCGCTTTCTAAACAGTTGCTAAATACTTGCGCTACGTCTTGTTTGACGTAATGAATACTTCACATCAGATAACAGTATTTATTAGGCTGTCATAGCAGGGTAATCTTACATGACGAAACCTCCCGTATGGTCAAACCTCCCTAGTTTCCCCTACTTCATTTTATTATGATGTTTTGATATCGTTATGGGAATTAAAATACGAATACTCAAAATTAAGTCCTACTTCAATGGTAGGTTAGGCTGGAAGTAATAAGACAGGATATGTTTATGTGTTGAATAATTATCTAAGTATTTAATATTCGTACCTACGCCGCGAACTTGTTGCTCAGAAACAATGGAGACAAAAACATAACCACAATTTGTCCGAAGGGTCTAGTCGCGATCGCGCGCTAACTTACCCGCCGATCACCGGTTCGTCTGCGCCAAGTCACCCGTTCATGTACTCGCGCCAATTACGCGTCTATGTCAGTGACAATGAATCGCACGTATAACAAAGTGTTGTACTATTCGAAAGCTGAAGGACTAAGGATTCTAAAAAAAATTAAATACCTCCGTTTTATGCGAATAGTTGTTAGTTATGGAGGTATTTCTGTGACCGCGCCGATACAAGCATAGAGCCGAATACTGGATTATTACGATATCTTCAATAAATTAAAACGTATGATGATAATATTTAGCCACAACACATTTAGTCTTTCAACGAAAGTAATCAATACCTTTATACCGCCCTAAGATCAATCGTTTGTCTTAAATATAGGTGCGCCAAGTTACACTCCGCGCCAACTTACCCTCCGCTCCCCTACGTTGATAGGGTGAGAAATTGAATTTTCAAAGGATTTCGATTCCTGGTCTTCCAGTTTTCGATATCTACTGTCGTAAATAGTCTGAATACTCCTGTGATCGGCTTCTTCTCAAGAACCCGTCAAAACTCCCGATAAAAAATTGATATAAAAAAATTAATATATTAAGATACCTGAATATAATTTAAGGCTTCCAGTTTTCGATACTTACCGTCGTAAATAGTCTGAATACTCCTGTGATCGGCTTCTTTTTAAGAACCCGTCAAAACTCCTGATAAAAACTTGATATAAAAAAAATTAATATATTAAGATACCTGAATATAATTTGACACCTCCAGTTTTCGATATTTGAAATATCCACCCCTCGACGATATTGCGCGACAGCAGAAGGTCCTACAAGTTGGATCGGGTGGCAGATATTCACTCACATGGGTCGCGAGTAACTATTTTTTCGTACCAAAATTTTGAAATTTTAGCTTGAAAACGCGATTTTTCGACCTATTCCACCGGTGCTGGCGTAATTCTCGTCAAGTGTGGTTGGAAAAAAAAATTCCATGGACTCACATGGGTCGCGAGTAACTATTTTTTCGTACCGAAATTTTGAAATATCCGCCCCTCGACGATATTGCGCGACAGCAGAGGGTCCT
>JAFFZH010005447.1:0-16550 GCA_018420115.1 Euura saliciscinereae
GGGAAAGAATAAGTTTAGAGATTATTTCTCCCGTCTTTTTGACTGTGAAACATGGGAAAGGGTCGAGATATAACCATCTCGCTTACTAATCGAGTATCAAACTTCGGAGTTATACCCCCAGTAGAAGTTGGTTAATCGAAAATTTTCAAGTCAAAAGTTTGCCTCGATATCAGTTTATTAGCTCAATCGAATCGAACGCTCCGATTTGAATGAGGTGAAACTTACAAAGAACTAAATCTTTTCTTCGTTAATTGTTTTCTACAAGAAAAAAGCAGCTTCGGCCACCACTTTGATAGATAATTTTCCCTGAGCTTGCAGAATGGAAAAAGGGGGGGGAGTGAAAGTATGGCGACGATGAGTTCATAAAGGCAATGAGTTTTAGACCTTATATTTACGAGTTGGCTCAAGAAACGCACCCTCTTACCTAGGGGTTGTTACCTACAGATGTACACTCGTAAAAGTCCAGAATATCGTTGAAGCATGATTTGCGTGCTATTCTTCTACTTTATGAGTTTGATATCGGCATGGGGGGGGAAACCGAGTATCAAGTTACAGTTGGTGCAATAATTATCATAATCTAATGATTCGTGATTTTTTTTCTTCAGATTTTTCAGATTTGACCAGAATTTTCGACTTCAAAGTTGACTTTTTATTTTGAAGTTATTTCATCAAACTCCAGTTCATTGAAAAAAAATTGTCTGTAGGGAAAATAAATACTAAGGTTTCTCTTTCAGAAATACTGACTTTGGTGGCCTAGCAGGAATGACGTCACGATGAATTTAATTATCTTTCTTTATCTACCAAATTATGCATTTTCTTCCTCAACCAAATAATTGAAGAATATTTTCCAATAACTTCGCGATGATAAAATTGAACATGTAGGAGAATATATTTTACCTTAGAACATTTCCCACTGATTTATGCTGTGCACAGGATCTCCTAATTGGATAAGTACTGGTGCAGGGAAGCTGCACAGGTTGTCGTAACTTAGGGTGAGTGCGTTTCATGGCGAACGTTTCGTTTAATTACAGCAATATTTTCTTGACTGTGAATCGAGACTGTTTTATCATTCGCAATTAGTCGCTTGTTAATTTTCATACGTTACGTGATGCAGATCGCAAGCTCCTTTTTTATTCGGATGGTCAGACATCCGTATATACGATTCACTAAATAATCTCGTATTGAAAATTAAACCGATCCTGTAAACAGGAACAAAGCCCTTGGTCTAAATTAATAAACTCCCAAGCCCGCGATAATGACGAGAAAATTAATTGCAATCAGTTTCAAATAACGTGCCAGTCGTAGCTTCGGAGTCACCTTCGTTTCCAGATACGTGGATGTGGAGCTACGTAACTTCGGCACGTTGTATTTCGGTCCGCAGGTTTGTTCGACTATGCGGGATCCGACTTCGTTAGTCAAATTACTACGTACACCTTTGCCTTGATTACGGGCTTCTCATTTTCGTTACACAACCATGAACCTTGGTTATCTCGTGAGAAAAAGAACGAAAAAATCTTTTCACGACACGTTTTTACATCTGTAATAAACCGAGCTTTTAATGCTCGAAAAAACACGGAGAGAGGAGAATGTGAGAAAAAGCTGCCCCCAGTTTCAGACCCACGACTCAATTATCAACTTTTCTAGTGTAAATTGAGAAAAATTCTCTGACTAAGATATTTTTCTTCACATTCTCAATCTTTTTTCTCTTAGAATTCTTTTCTTGAGAACCACAGAACCCTTTGATTCGAATGGAACTTATTCCTGACTGTAAGGGTGCTGAATGAGCTTCGGTGGCCAAAAATTAACAGAATCCTTCGCTTTTCTTTTTCTTCTGACAGAAATTTTATTCTCTTTTTGTTACACGGGTCGGAGCTTTGAAGCTTCCCATGGGAGCTTGATGAAAGATTTTAATTATAAATGACACAAGATTCAACGTTTTTTTTCAATTTTTCTTCCAGCTAAAATATTTCTGCTGTTTTATTGTACCTTTGAAAATTATCATCATTTTAGTCATTCAATGCTCAATTTCTCGGAAAATTAATCAGTAATACTAGGTTCATTTGTGTAGAGTGAAAAATTACATCAATTCCGTCTTCAAAGTTTGCTAATTGAATCTATCTGGAAAGTTAAAATTGAAAAATTAATTAAACTCCGAAACCACTCCACGCTAGCTTCGATCAAAGGAAAGCAAACAAAATTTGTTTAACACAAGTTACGAATATGATTGTTGTCCGGACTTTCATTGAAATAATAATTCTCATTATTATGATACAAACTTTTGTTGTCGTCACCTTTTTTCTCCCATTTATGTCCATAGAATATTCGACGAATAATTTTCAGATGATTATATTGAAATACAGAATTTAACGAGGTACCTCGATCGACTTGATAATTGCAAGAATAAGATTCGACGACTTCGAGGATTTTTATCTCGTTTTAAACGAGACTAATTTTCCTAAGCCCTTCTGAAATATTTGATTACAGTTTCAAGAGGCAAAGCGTCTCATCGAAAAATTCTTAGGTTTCAAAGAATAATAAAAAATAATAGAATCTTTGTCCGGATTCTGACCCAAGAGCGAGAGAAATCCTTTGAAAAAGGCGATTTGAATTTTTTATGCTACCCAGGCACAACGATTTTTCAACTGCTCAATATTTTTTCGAAATTCCAACGTCAGCTTCAAGAGTAACCAATATCCCACAAATTTAGACTATATCCAACGTATAAAAGTGATTCCAATCCTTGCGAAAAGGACGATTTTTAGTGAATTTTTCAGGCTCGAGGTGCACCTAACTTTTTAGCTAGTCAATATTTTTTCAAAATTCCAACAGGATTTTGACGAGTAGTCGATATGAATGTTAAATTCTTGCATTCCATTCTCTGTTGTAAAAAAAATTTGTCTTATGCAGGACAACGTGATGAGATGACGTAAAACTTCCATTATTCGTGAAGAGCGTAGAATAAATTTTTATTCAAATCAGCGGGTTATTATCATACCTCACGAGAACCGGATCTGATAGAGACAGATATGAAAAAATATCCGATATTGTAACTTTATGTGTAACTCTTAACATTTCCCGCTCTGATTTCATGAATATTTGAAAGTATGAAACGATGCAGCTGAAGTCATGAAGATATATGAAAAGAAATGTTCTTTTCTCAGTGTTTGTGGAAAAACGGTGCAATAAATTAACCAAGAACTGCCTTTATCACGTTTGAAGATTCAATTTTCGTCCAACTTTGTCCAGTTAAAATCAGATAATTTTTTTTTCAACGAAATTTTATTTGTAAAAAGAAACGTCGCCAGTTTCGAAACTGACGTTGAAACGTCAACGTGTTAATTGCCGGTTCAAAAATAAATCTGACGCCATGTGCACTGACTGAATCGTAATATAATTGCCGGATATAGAAATCGATACCATCATTTAACACTTCGATTGATTAATTGGGAGACCATAACGACTCTGGTTATCCATATTGGCGAATAATCACCTCGAGCTCGGCAGCAAAATAGCGACAAAAATACCGAAGAGCTTTCTCTCCGAGGATGGGGAAAAAAAAGCTGTGAATATTCGCCAGGAGAATGAATGAATATTTTTTCGGACAGTCGTTGAAAACAAAGTTAGTCGGAATAACTGTGACCATTAAACAGTTAATCAGCCGCAGAGGTCTCGTTTGAATACTCAATGGGACCCCGGCCATTCGGCTAAAAAACTGCACGCGAAATCCCACAATTTCTAATTATTCCACGAAACTAGGCGCACATATAAATTCTGCGAAGCTTGAAATAATTCCAATTCTACGAACCGTGTAACGAATTTCATACATTGATTCGATATCGTTAAGGTACATCGATATATGTTACATTTTCCAATAGGACGAGGCCACCGCTCGCTAAGCTCAGAGCTTTTTTATCCATTTTTTTTTATCTCTATCTTCTTATTATTTTTATTTTATTTTTTATGATAAAGTTCGCTGGAGGAAAAGTTGAACTCAGGTCAAAGCTCAAGTCCCGATAATCCCTTGGGATAAGAGTGGCCCTGGATAGCCGAGTCTGGAATAGGGGCGAGTTACCGGGTTGAAGAAAAGGAATAAGGTCCGGGGGGGTAGGGTGGTAATACTGGATGAAAAGTTGAAGAGTGGAATGGCGTAACAGTTATCTTCAGAGTCTTCGGATTGCGCTAATAAAAACTTTTCGGAATTTATATTACAACGTCTGATTATCGCTCTGATTAATAACCACGTAAAATTAAATACCCGCAAAACTGTGATACCACGACCGCGTCACGTTATAATCAGAGGCCGCAATGACCGTTAATTAGCAACGACGAAATATGTAATTAGAAAATTGAAAAATCCGGCTACGCACCGCAACCCACCCGCGGATATTGGCGAATCAAATATTCCCCCCTTTCCCCCCAAATTTCGGGGTGTTCAGGTTCAATATCAACGTTTATTTTTTTCCTCTTTTTTTATTCAGAGTTTATCATTTCGATCACCTGTTGAACCGCTGCCTTTTGACTTTAGGCAGTTTCTTTTCTCTCTTTCACATTTCAAGTCCAGGTTTTCACCCCCCGATCATCGATCGAAAGGGCGAAAAGCCTGTCAGTGTGTCGCTGATGTGATAACGCCGGTATTAATATACAAGAGAGCTTTTGTTTTTTTGACAGGGTTGAATTTGTCCACATTGACAAAAAGACCGGTGGCGAAATGAGGGACAAATATTTCGCCGTGATTCACGTCAGTTTGCCATTTCATGTGACTACTGAGCTTTCAGCAGGGGAAATTTGACTCCCCTTCTTTGTTACCGTCCTGAATATATTCATGAGAACAATTATAAACGAGGGAGAATCATGGCTGAAATAATGATGATTGAAAAGTGAAGAACTTGTCTCGAGCTTTCGAATTGTTAGATTTATTTATGTCTGGGAATCTTCTCGGTAATTCCAATTCTTGGACGTGCATCTCGAGGGTCAAAAGAACGTCGAGAAATGAAACGAGGGTGTTAGACCCTTTGAGAAGCCTCCGAGCTTTCTTCACAATGACAGAGAAATCCGGATTTTGATATCGAATTGCGAACGAGATACCGAAAAATAAGAAAGTACCGACACCATCCGACTCCAAGATTTCAATTCCCTCAATCAAAATGTGTCTCGAATTTCATATTTTAATGATAACAATTTTTTTATTCTCCTTCTGTTTCAGGTGCCGAGGGTTGAATCGATGAGCGGTCTAAAAATAATTGAATCGTTAAAAAGCTTGATTAAAATATTTTGATAAAAATTAAATTTCTCGTAGTTCTGAATAAAGGTATGAAGATTCAATCGACGAATTTATCAAACGGAAGGTAAAAAGTTTTCACACGAAGAGGAATGTTCCTGGAAGAATTTTTATACTAATAAAAATATCGACAGTTGAGAAATAAATGTTGGCAAAAGAAGAAGAAGAAGAAGAAGAAGAAGAAGAAGAAGAAACAGTCAGAAAACTTTTCTCCCAAATGTGCAAACGTGTTTTACACAAATGATAGAAGGGGAAAAAAAAATTCAACAAGGCAGTTCAATCATTTTTCACATTATCAATCGAACTGTGGTGGTGAAAAAAAAGGTTCCACAAAAAAAGAAGTTGTTTGAAATATGCGATCTTTCAACAGAATAAAATTCACGATTAGTATACCGTCCTCGTTCCACGTTCTAAATCCCACTATGAAACAACAAGAAACGAGCTTTTCTGTTATTTACATAAATGCAGATTACATTTTTTTACGTTTCTACTAATTTTGCATAATTCATCATTCTTTTAATTATCTACGGTACATGTACACACCCTGCAAGCAGATTCTGCTCTAATATTTTCAATCTCAGTCAACTTATTTCATAAACATGCATGTTAATTTAGTTCGAAAACTACTAAATTAATTCATCAATATTCATACCGTGTAATAAAAGCGAGTAAATTGAATAAAAATTCTGTTCATTAGGACTCGGTGATTCCGATAGTAATTTATAAATCAGGTTAAACAAATGAAAGTCTAAATAAATAGCGTCCAAATTAATTAAACAATAAAAATAGTAAAATTTTCTCCCTGATTAATCATAAAAGTGCGAGAGTTGAGTAAAAAATCATCCCCTGAAAATTGGGGATGCTCAGAACGGAGGACAGCTCGTGATGTCTTGCTGCTGTTGCGGAGGTTCCGGGTCCGGTGGGAATGGCGGAGGATTAGGAATTACTTCAGGGATTTCAGCACTGCTGTCGCTAATTGTTATCACGGTTGCGATTACTACCGGCGAGTGGTTGCTCACCGAAGAAAGACTACCCAAATCACCATCCACAAACGCTACGGCCGAACCTGACAGCAAAGTAACTTACAGCGGACTTTGGAGGGTCTGCGCAACTCTGGGTGAGTTCACGTTTTACCGAGACACCCCGAAACGCGAACCTCGTTTTATGCTCTAATTCTGTATCGCATTACACGGTTTGCCACAGTACTTATGAATATATATATGTTACAAAGACATTCGCCATTACCTGATACCCGACGAGCTTTTAGTAACACCGTAATTTATACGTAGGTACGGGATGAAATAACGTCTTTGGGGGAATATTTGTTTCATTATTAGATGTGACGTGAATGATCGACGACCTCGGTTCACCTTAAAAGAAAACATTCAGGATTCACTTGACAAGATAATTTAGAAAAAAGAAGAATGTTAATAAATTTCGTACATAATTGTTAAAAATATCTTGAAATTTCATGTACAAACAGGAATGAAATTTACAATCCTGGTGATTGGAATGAAATTAATATAATATAAATCGTGAAAATTTTTAAGGAAAAAAAAATCACTTTTAGACTGCAAAATCGGATTTCCCTCATTTTCGTAAAATAAACGTCATTCCGTCAATTTTCAAAAATCTTCAAATTTCCCTTCGAATTCCGAAAGAGTGCGAAAAACTCTACAAAATGAGACCGCGATGAAGTATTTGGGATGATTCGTTCCGAAGATATAGCGTTTTTAAGAAAAAAAAGTGTTCTTCGGTAGCGCGCGATTAAATTTTCAAATAGCCGTAACTTCGTGGCCGATTTTTTTTTCCAGAACCAAAAAAAGGGTCGCTTTTTTTCGTCAAACAACAACCTATTTCAATTTGAAAAAATTCCGTGACATCACGATTTCCAGCCTGCCCGATTCGAAATGCGGTCTAAAAAATCTTGAAATTTCATATTGGTGTCTTAATATTGAAAAAATATATTCAGTTTTTGATATTATGAAACTGTTTTGGAGATTCGAAGCATACTATGATTCTTTTTAAGTTTTCAGTGACGAAGCGGTCAATTTCAGTCAATTATTAACAGTCCATCCAATTAAAAGCTCAAAATTTTCATTTTTTGGTTCATTCTGCAATATTTTATGATCCGATTCGGCAATTATTGTAGCAGTGAAAAACCCATTTTTGAATGAAATTATCATGAATTTTCATATCATATGAATATTCAGCCAAATTTTCAAAACATTCTGTATACAAAATTTAGTATAATCTTGGCTACAAAATTTCAGAATGATTTTCAATTTTCAGAACTGTTATATGAATATTCAAATAGTAAAAAATTTGAATTTCAATATGTTAACTGCTTCACATACATTTTTATGAAATTTCATAGAGAAATTTCTAACAGTATAATAATTGCAAAAAATTTGTATTTTTGTAAAAATGACGTTCGATTCTGCAGTCCATATAAGTTTTGGTTCCCTCGCATGATATAGATACGCGCTTTTAGTATAGATTAGTCTGTCTTGTTCCAGTGTATGTACATTTACATACAGATATATCTGCGATATAAAAGCGGATACACAATTTCTATGTGCCTTCGGGTAGTTCGGTATGATCTATGGACGTTCGGGCGCCTATGAATAAAATAAGTGAGATATCGTCTGCGGCTTGGCCTAGTGGCAAAGTTCATATGCGTCCCCCCGGAACACGCGGAACCGAGAACCCAGAACCCAGAACCCATGACCCGGGATCCCGGCTCTATAAATTTTGACCATAGCTTCACCCGCGGGTCATGAATGCCTAGGAACACTGCATTATGCAAGGGTCGAAATCTAAGAGAGGACATGAATACGTCTTCTTTGGAGCACACTCGTCGATTGGGAATCCGGTGCGAATTTATTAACCCTCAGTAATCACACCTAAGAAGTCCAGCATAATAGATTTGACCCGAGCCAAATTTGAGATAGTCGACGAGTTATATTTCGATACAAAAATTCAGACACATAATTACGACATTGGAACATATTCTCGCATCGATGAAACTGTACATTTTTTTGTTTTTGAGTACTGAAAAAAAAAATCAAGGAAAAAAGTAGTAAAAAAAAATACACGCTTTTCTACTAAAAAAATTCGTAACTTTTTCAGTTTTCAATATTTTTTCGAAAGAATTCAGAACGATACTCTTGAGTTATAGTACTTTCTGTAAAAAATTGTTTGGTAGGGTGTCTTTTGAAAAGTATATTCATTTTTAAGGTTGAACTTGAAGATTCGGGGCTTGACAGGATGAAAGAATGAAAGATGTTGCATTTGACCGATTTTTGCATGGTCACTACTCTTATTCTTCGTTTAAAAAATTGTATCTTCAAAGATTATCACGTGGGTTCATCAGGAAATCGATTCATTGTTGTCGGAAGGGCTCAAAGAATCCAGATAAGGTTGAGATCGAATTACAATAAACAGCTCTGGAATTTGTTAGAGGATTCTGGATTCTATACACGTCTGTCTGATTTGATATTACATTCAAACTCAGATACCTAGTTTGAAGAGCGACGTTTCTGACAGGAACTCGAAATTGATACCAACAGAGAGTAGCGAGTTCCATCAGGAACACTTTACTGGAAAATAATCAACGACATTCGTACATCCAGTCTGAACGGATTGATTATATGACCGTTTTTTCAATTAACGAATCCTTTCACAAGAATATTTCCCATTCAATGACGTTGGAATGGAAGCCTATGAAAACCAAGACGTGCGTGAATATAGCTACAGGTTTCAACTCATTTCAGCAATCACAGTTTAACTCGCTTCTGGTATTCGACTTATGCAACTGAATTGAGGATCCCTCCTCCAAATGATTCAAAGGGTTAATTAAAAGTCTGCAGTGAACGTGTGCCAGACGACACCCAGAAACAATCGATCTCCCTTGAGACAGAACTGGAGAAACGAAAAGCCGATGCCATCAAGGTTGGAATTGGTGCAGCAACCAAGTCGAGAATCGTGTCAAGCTCAAGCGTGAGACAAGAAGGAAATTGAACACCAGAACGAGTCGAGCAATATCGAAGAGGCGATCGATATGCGGAGTAAAAAAGTCCAAATCGTTGAGATGAAAATGGTGACTATCTCATAGTCTCAATAATTGATCCAGAGGAAACAGTACAAGCTCCTCGAGGTTGTTATCGTTACGTAACAGCCCGTGCAAACTGTGGCGATTTGGTCGGATTGTCGCCAGCTAATCATAGCCAGACAGAATTCAAGTTTGAGAGTCTTAGGCATAGTCGTTGAGAACCTGAAGCTATTCCGTTAAGGGGAGAACATACACCTTAATTTCAAAAATTTCAATGAAAAGTGACGTTTTGGACATTTTAAGGTGTATGTACCCCTTTAATCGATCATCATTGCGGAAAGGACTCGAGTATTTTATCATTTTCAAAGTTTATTGGAGGCCGTATTAACTTAACGAGTATCGGTAAAATGTTTTATCGAACCGCACGATTCAGCAAATTACTGTCACGGTAGATAAACCCCGTCCACGACCGCAAATAATAAAACCTTCGAGATGAGAAACCCATAAAAATTTCCATCAGACCTCAGACGGGTATAGAGTCGCGTGGCGCTATCGAAACTTTGAGATAAGAAAATCGCCGGAGGGATGACCAAAAAATATCATCTCCAAAATGGACGCATCTTCCGCGGTCGCGGTATTTTGCGGTAGAGATTTAACCGGCGATTTTCCCACCCCCTTCGACCCGTAGGCGGAGAATATTTCACGGTTTAACTTATCGTTTTCACATTTGACCACCGAGTAGAATATCATCTCTTGGATAAAATCACTCTGGATTCCAGTCTGCGGAAAATCAATGCGATATTGGAAAAAGGATGTGCGTCCGACTGGGACTGACCCTTGGAATCACACTCATTCAATGCCCACCCCTCATCCTCCTTCCGTCATCCCCACAATTTTTCCCTCCCTTGTGCTCTTATCCTGCGCATTTGCATCTGAATCCCAGAACTCGAGCCTGGTGCCTTTGAGCAGGATTTCAGTCAAGGTATACGGGAGGGCAACGTATCCAACAGGGATTCAGTGGCGATTCGAGATACTGCTTCCTTTTTTCTCCTTCTTCTCTTTTCTCTCTATTCCCTTTCGTGTAGCCGCACTGGTATGTCTTCACTATTTTCAAACTATACGCCAGAGGCTAACGGGACTCTGAGAGTATGTTATTTTTGCCGTGTAAAGCAATCGGGATCGAAAATATTCACGAGATATCGCCATTCATGATCATCGTATGAATCGAAATCTAGTGACAGATGTAATGGCGAGATATACTCCAAGAGACGATTTTTATAAATTTTATGTCGCTTCCAGGTAAATGTCACTTTTTGACTGATCGATTTAGTTTCAAAATTCAAACGGGAGCTTCGAGAGTCGTTGATACACCCCAAATTTAGTTTATCGCCATCATATGAATTGAAATCTTATTTTGAAAGATGAAAGCGAGATAAATTCTTCGAAAACAGGATTTTTCAACTAATTTTTTAACCTCCCAGTTGGCAAATTGATTTCGATGATAATGTATCCTGTTCACAATGTGTGGACCTTCGATGTTTTTCAATTTTTATGAATATGTATTGCTGTTCAAATTTGCAATTATCAATCAATTTTTAATCATTCTCATCAATTATTCGATTAACAAAATAATCGAGCTTCTATTATTACTTTTTCGAGCTTGTATATTCATTCGTAGAATAATTAAAATTATCGATCATTGAAATGGAACGGATAGTTTTGAATCGTTTTCAGTATTTTCTTGTCACAGTGACATGATTTCGATAAATTCTTTGTAAAAAACAAGTTGGAAAGACGTTGAAACACAAAATCATGTCTTCTGCCAATGATGGCACCTAAAAATGTCAACAAATGTTTCATGTCATTAAAGTCTAAATTGCCAATTTATGATTTTGTGTCCCGTTTATAATGTAATAAATTAGCTTTCGTAAAGTAGAATTCAAGGTTGAGAGGATAGAGTTCAATCCAGTTTCCACCCTGCGGTAACGTTATTAATCCATCGTCGTACAGAAGTTTAATTTCCTGTATGAAATCGACTTTCTAAGTTTCTGATACAGGATATACATAATTCGATCCCAAATCGACAATAATAAGTACCGAAGTAATCGAAGAGGTAGCTTCTCAACGTCAAAGGTTGAAAACTCTGCCAATTCGTTTTTCAGAGGGTGGGCCGCATGGCTTGGGGATCGAGGAGGTATAAACCCCTGTGTAAATTGTTGTTCTGCTTTTATTTGTAATTGAACGAATAATACCCTGCCACTTCTGCCACGTTCAACGTGGTAGCAGACCACGTACAACGTCCCCTCGACCACATTCAATCCATCCCACGTTCCCAACCCCCTCCAGCTTCTGTTTGCTTCAATTTTATTAGCGACGAATTAGTTGCCGCTGTTTTAGCCAATTAAAACTCGTTAGTTCAACTCTCGGACCGGTTTGAATCGTCGAGCAGTGAAGAATTCAAGAGAGCTTTTTGACCGATTCGCCATTATGAGAAAAAAAGCTTCATCGCACGTACGTTCATTCGTAAAAGTCGAATGGTTGGGTCATTTTTCAACTATTGATGTGACTGTACTGCCAATGTTCAGCCTTTTTCGAGAAACAAAAAAATGTATGACTTGACAATAATGTAAGAATGTAGTTTTCTACCGCACATGCATTAAAAGCTCTTGTTTTTTGCCCTCCTTAATGGGATGGGAAGCCACAGTTTCTTGACCAGGGAAAAAAACTTTGGCAGGAGGAAAAAAAAGTCTTGTAACCATAGTAACGGTGAAATAAACCAAGAAAGTGCTGCCCCTAGCGGAGAACGACGTTCTCATGATTCTAACCTCACTTTCACTCGTTTTTAATGCATATATGTGGTAGAAAATAAGATATGCGTATTTTGCAGAACTCGTTTTCACTCTCGAATTGCAACTCGTTCTGCAAGATCGGCGCTCGACAAAAAACGCCTGCTTCCTTCCCCTTGACTCATAATGTACTATTTTTAACACTCGCTTGAAAAGCGTGATTTTTGAAGCCTGTGTAAAAGTAAAGCCCCGGTGCTAAAAGTTTCTCAATACACTATCTCACACTTCACATTTGAGATATGGGATCAGGGAAAAGATGAGGCTTTCAAAATATCGTGGGAACTAAAGCTCGATTTTTGTGAGTCTGAGAGGATGCGTGGCTTCCCTGTGAGTTTATATCGGAGTTCGTGGGGTCAAGAATATATTGATCTTCGGTGGTCAGGGGTAATGTTCGTAAATAATTAAGTTTATTGGTAGAGTCGTGTAAATGAGCGTGTAAATCGTAACTATAGGAGCCCCTTGCGGACTCTGGGCGTATGTTTCGTTTACTATGTGCCGCATGGGTCCTCGTCCACCGAGTGGTTGAGCGCAGGATGAAAATGGTTTTCTCTTATTCAAACTGCAACACGTTTCGTGCCAATCCCCCCGATGCTCGCTTGTTTTATTTCCCTTTTTTCTCATTTGCCGTCTCTAAGTGGAACCCCGACTATTCCCCGATCCCGTTCCTCGACTACGTTCACGTTCGCGTCTACCCTCCCGTGCTCCCTTCCCGGGGGAGCTTTTTATGACTCGCTAACGGAAAATACCGTAAAATGTACCAAGGAATTTCTAGCTCGAGCTTTTCGAAAGTTGTTCTTCTAGAAAATTTACACACTTCTTCTACCTTACTTCCAATATGCTTTTTTTCGTCTTTTAATACCCTTATTCTCTTCAGCTTCACCTCGCACTCGCTTCCCATGTCCCAGAATTACACCGATTGCAAGCTTCAAAGTGCTTCTCCAATTCACTCGGATAGTCTTCATTCGTTTCAATCTAGAAACGTGGTAATAACTAGCCGAGATGGTCTCTTACCTTTTATTGGAAGATAGGGAAGATAAAACGTGAGGGAAACTTACCCAAATCGATTTCCGACCCGCTTAAGATCGCTTTTTACTTCCATACAACCTCTAGCTTAGCAAAAATGATTATTGAGGAGGAAAATTTTTGGGAATATTCAATTCGGTGATGATTTCATGTTCTTCTACCCCCCAAAAGGTTTAGAAATTGGTCATTCACCTCATGTGAGAACTTTTCATATGTAAAAGAGCGTAATTCATATCAGTTACTCAGACAGGTCTATATTTCACTCGACGGAAGTTTTAAGCGGGTAAAACAGCTATTATGAAAATATTTTCCATCATCCCCCATATTTTCATACATTGTTGGTTTCAAGTTTTTTTTTTTTTATTCATCTTCTTTTTCACTTTTCATTTCAATCATGTCCTCATACAAGGGTAATGCGAATTTACATCACAGAGTTCTCCGCGCGAGTTTCGCCAAATTTAAATTATTCCATATTACCGGTCCGGAAAATGTGAGAAACTTCCGCGGTGTAGATTCGCGAACCCGCTCGAAAAAATTATACGGACGTTACTTTTTTCGATTTGATATTTCTTTCTTTCCTGTTTCGTTATTTATTTTTCTGCGGAGCTGGTCAATTGCTGAAACCGCAAATTCAGCGGTTTGGCGCTACGCGCGATGCAGCGAAACCACGGGAATGCAAAAAGCGAATGGGAGCTGGAACAAGTGTAATTTGCCGTTGACTACATCGTGTATTTCCCGTCCATCTTTCTCCTCGACCTCTGTACAACTTTTCAAACATTTATTTGATTTTGCAGCGAAGAGCTTTCAAATTAAATACTCCGGGTAGAAGTAGAAGTGAGGGGATTCACCTTCGGGGTGCTTTTTCGCTACGATCCTCGAAGCCCGCGGGGGCGGGAAAACTGCGGGAAATAGAAAGCAGAAAGCAGAAAGTAGACGGAGGAGGTCAGACGCTTCCACAAAGAGTCGAGGTGGTGGATGCCACCCGCTTAAAGCGAAAGAGGAGCACGGATCTTAAAAGGTATTCGAAGCTTTTCAGCAACAGAATTGCATTTGGGCGACGGTGAAACCTAATTTACGACCATTTGCCCGATTGCGTCTACTCCGACTAAACTCCTTCCTTTTTTTCTTTCTTGTTTCTCATTTTACGTAACCTGTAAAGTCGCGAAACACTTTGGAGTTTATCGCCAGTAAATGCACGGCATCGATTCCGGTCGTGACTCTGAGCTAGAAAATAGGCAACAAAACCAAAAGAAGTAATTCTCCAATTGTTTTGCTGATTCCATCTTGTATCGGAATCATTGTGGTCGTATCACCGTGAAATAAGCTTCTCTGATGAGGAATCGTTATCATCAGATAAAATTGCTCCAGTCTTTCCCTACACGCCAAAGATTTCACCCTGTGCGCATAAACGAGAGGGAAGTTCAGTTGAAGATTCGCGCTGAAATACCATTGGGCTAATTCGAGTTAAGCGAGTAAAGCAAATTAAAAGGCTTGTCGGGAAGCTCCTTCCAGAAATGGAATTAGCACGGCCTAAGTGCCAGTTTGTGGAAGCGAGGAACCCTTTTCAGTTCAACTGGTTCAACCAGTCCCCTTCATACACTGGCTTTTTTACAGTCCGTACGTACACAGCTACAGATAAAAAAACGCACCCGTTTCGCACCCCTTTATCTCTTGACCCTTACGGAGGTGTTAATTACCCATGCGTTTCCGTTAGTTCGAAATGTGGTCGGGAAAAGATCGTCCAGTGACATGACGGGAGGATCTTGGGATTACTTTTTCACGTCTTTACTGACCTTTATACATCTGTTGGAACGGCGCCGATAGACCCGGGAACACCGCCAGAGCTAGAGCTTAGTGGTTCATGTTTATAAGACCAGGCGAAGAGTGAGTCTGGGACAAAGTGAAAATCTCCCCGAATAAACCCGGATTAACCTGTACCCCAAGGCTCTGACAATCCCTAAGGGGCTAGTCGGAGCTCTTCTTCGAACATGACGATGTAGACGGAGAAACAAGGAAAAATATAGGGACACGAATCGTTAAGGGTTTCGACAGATATTTAAGGCCACGTATCTCCATGTGGACTTTTCACAATATATACCAGTAATGTTCTATAAAATATTGAAGACCTTGAACTTAGCCTACTATTAAAAGTTCTGACCTCTAGCTTAACGAATCATCTCGAATCAAAGGTACTCCAATCCAGTTTTTTCATCATATCTCGACGACTATTGATCCTAGCGTCACAATGGTTATAACAAAAAATGAAGCTTACTGAATTCTCTACAACAAAGGTTCAATACATTCTTCTCCTATCTTCAGTAGTTTTTGTGTAATACGAGGATTAAAGTATCGATATTTGTATAGAACCTTGAGAGAATTATGTCCGTATTCACTGGTGTATTAGAGAAAAACTATTGAAAATACGAGAAAAATATATTCCACCTTTGTTGTAGAAAATTTAGTGAGCTTCATTTTTTGTAATAACCTTCGTCACGACAGGATCAATACTTGTCGAGATATAATGAAAAAACTGGACTCGAGCACCTTTGATAAAAGACGCCGGATCGAGCCGTCTAGTTAGAGGTCAGAACTTTTAGACCGTTCAATATTAGGCCAAGATGAACCAACTCATAGGTCATCTTGACTGATCAATTTTTCAATTCGATTCATATTTTTATCCAATTTTACTGGATTAAATATACGTCGACTGATCTCAAACGCTAAAAAGGCATAAAAGCACATTTTTAAGTTCAATTCTGAAGAAAAAGATACCAATAAACATTTTGAATTGACGCAAAAATACGGAACCGCTACGAAATCTACGGAATTGTAATAGTTAACTGTTTAGTTTCTCACTCGCATGTGAATTGCAACTATTTCGCTCTCTTTCACATTTGAGATCAGTGAAGATAAATATTCTGCGAATTCCACATCGAAATGGAGTACGCAGAATCCCCCATTAATCATGAATCTTTCCTGTCGAAGTTCTGAAATGGATTGACCACACGATTAAACTCCACGATCTCTGACCTCCTATAGAAGAAGAGTCGTGTGCGGTTGTCGCGGGTCATTGAGTTTGGATAGTTTTCAAGTTCTCGAAATTAGTCGGAAGCTTGTTCCTACCGTGGGCGAAGCTTGGTATTAAAGACAAAGCTAATTATCGCAAGTGGGTCCAAACCACCCCAGGGGTTGAACGCGAGGTTCACCGAGTCTGACAGACGAATGTAGGTACTGTGCGAGTCGGGGTTTCGCGTGGTTTACCACCGACAACATTTTTTGCGGGTACGCGGACGTAACGGCTGGACAGGGGGAAGATATTCCTCGCGCAGAATTGATGTTGGATAAAAAA
>JAFFZH010005451.1:0-25691 GCA_018420115.1 Euura saliciscinereae
ATTTTTCTGTAGTTTCAGTCCAAAAGCTGTAATGGAATCAGGTGACAGCACAACAGTTTTATTCTTATGCAAGCCATTATCGAGCTACAAACAAACAAGGAAAGAAGAACACGCTACATTTAAGTAATATCGAAGGAAGTTGTATTCGTGATTTCCATTCGACCTGCACTTGCAAATCTAAAGGAAGATACGGACGAATCTAGAAAAGAAATTGAAGACGTAATTTCTGGTCCATGAATCTGTCTTCCCTTCGTATTAAGGATCGATGTGGCTCATGTCGTTGAGACTAAAAAATAATATTGAAGCCACGTTTTGCGCACGTCGATACCCTTCACGAGCTGCATCAATCTCGATTTCTGTTTCTTCCGAAGTTACCAATGATTCTTGAACGGAGATTGACGTCGTTTTAGATACTTGTAAAGTATTCAACAGATCTAGATCGTCAAGCAAAGATCCAGACGTGACACCGAGTAAACTGCAAAAAAGTCAGTGTTACATGTTACTGTTGCAGCATATAATTATAAATCTGCATTTGTATCGCTATGATTGATTTACGAGAGAATTTTATGCTCGAGGTCATTGAGGGTACGTTTTCCAGTCGCGATTGTCATGACGAGGTTGTCTTTCTGCTCTCTTAACTGTGGCTTTTCTTTCCGTACTACGATCCCTAAAAGCTGAGCTTCCAGCCCTGGAAAGTGAGGACCGTAAGTAATACCGAAGTTGAACGACTGGTATATTCGACATACCTTGTTCTTTGATAGCAAAGTTGCATAATGTGATTTTAGTCGATATTTCAGGAGCATAATGTGGGTTTGATAGCTTACTCGTGATAAACAATTTAAACTTGTCGTCGTAGCTGATCATCTTATCATTAAACTTTATCATGACGAGGTTACCTGGCAAATAATGCGAACAGTGAGAATTTCCAATTTTTTAAAATCATTAGTTCAGCAGTACGCTATTCACCTGATATCACGAAAGCTTTTTGAAGTATAGGATTTAATGATGGGTCTAAAATTTCTCCCACGTTTTGAAGCAAGATCGGTTCACCGAACAGTATGGCATACTCCAGGCTTTTCATAAAGTCAAGTTGGCCAAAGCCGACCACTTTTAATGACTGTAGAAGGTCGAATAATAAAGCAAGTTTTACAATAATGGTGGTACGTTCGAGAAACGTATAGATCCGTACATTTTTCGATTCCATGTTCTTGATCCACTTGACTGCCTGGCATTGAGGGTCAATGACAAGAGGCCAACGTGATCCTACTGTTATAATGATGCCATTTTCAGTACTGAAGCCATCGGAAGGTAATCCCTGTATGTTCCATTCTCGGATGGTTGTAGGATCACTCAGGAAATCTTTCACATCCAAAGTAGAGGAATGGGGGATTTCCATTTCCATTACCTGAGGTTAGTGATGATACTGACTTAGAACCAGGCCGAAAAGTTATAACGATTTCGTTTTCTCTTTTGGATTACCTCCTTTGTCCAAATCTCGACCAATTCTTCTCTATAATTCGAGACGAAAGGTCCTAGGTAGGATACAAACGCCGTGGAAATAAGGCAGTCGCCAGGCAGGCAATCAAACAGTTTTTCCAGGACTAAAACTGTCTCCTGCCAACGGATTCATTCTCCGGAGAGACCATCCACCAGTATGGCAGCTCGTTCTAGTTTTAATTTCAGGAACTCTGCCTAAAAAGGTGGAGATTGTGATTGGTCAAAGCTGTGAAACTGCAAACATTTTGAGTAATCGATACTTTGGGAGTAGTACTTGAGCAATCAAATCATCCTTCTCCTGCATCTTCTGATCGTACATATGTTGCAGTCTCTCTAATTCTTCACGTAACTTTTGTAACCGAGCCTTAGCTTCGGCTAATGCTGCTTCTTTCTGTCTCAAAGACTCCAAAGCAGCCTCCAACTTTTCTCTTTTAGGTGCTACGATCCTGATTAGTAGGTAATGTTATGAGTGATTAATTTTACACAGAAAGATTAATTTCGTTCAGGCTAGTTCATGGCATTGTCGAGCAAATCATTCAAACTTTATTCAATCAGCCGATTTATATTTTGGAAATTATTACCTGTATAGTTTTCCATATTTTTCCATAGCAATTACCCACATACATAGGGACTTTGCAGCAATCGACACGATTCCCACTTTAACGGGTTCGAAATCTGGATTGGCTGTATATTTACCGATCGTTTTGAGAGTCTTGTCTGATATATGGTCCTTATCAAAGTCTCTAAGCTGAAAAGCACACGAGATATGACGGACTGATGATATTAAGAAAATCAATTCCATATCACATAGTTACTCGACGAAAATAAAAGATTCATAATATCATAATAGTAATTCACGAATTATGATAAACCTTCATTTACCGTGTTAAGAAAGTTAACGTCTCCAAGTTGCCTCTTAGATTCAGCCCATGAAGGCTCAGAACATTTTAATATCATCACAGCCTCCATCACTATCTCGACTTTCAGAGGAGGTCTAGTGAACGATTTTATTTCCGACAGATCCTTCTTGTTCAAAGCGTCAAGTGCCTAAAATGTATTATCGTTAAAATTCCGACGCTGATATTGCTATGAGCAGATTTTTACCGTTTGTGTAATTATTACAGTAATTTGAATTCGAAAACAATACTGTATTGATACTATGGGTAAAAAACGAATCACCGTTTTAATTTTTATTATGCTACTGGTTGCAACGATATGTCGATTAATACTGCTTGGAAAGTTTTCAGGAAGAAACCCCGAATACGCCTACAATGAGGCAACCCGAGTGTCCGATGATCATTTTGTAGCAGGGTTGCCTGTGCACAGGCTGATAATCGAGCGACCCCGTGTGGGTGTCATATACGAATATATATATAGAAATTGTAAGTTTTATACCTTCATGGCTTCATTCAAGGCTGGTTCAACAGTGGCAAGATATGCTCTAGCAATTTCTCCCAATTTCTTGCATTCTTCAGACTCTTCTGCTATTCTGATTGACTTTGCTGTGACAGCCTTTTGAGTTTTATCGGCATCCCGACGTTGGTTTAATATCGTCACCAAGAATTCTTCGCATTCCTTGGTCGAAGTTAAAACCTGTTGTTGAGTGATTTCAAGCGCAGCTGCCATTTCGGTAACCTTAACGCGAGTATCGTCAATCTTGAACAGACCATTCCGGAGCTTATTGGACTGCCCTGCTAACTCTCCCTGTTTGTCTACCAACATTCTGCGAAGGATTTTTTGCACAGTCTAGTTTTTGCGTCCCAAGTTGACTAACTCTAATATGCCAACGAGACTAATTACTCTTTGTATCCAGCTACGAGTTCTAGAAAATTAGTGGGTGTCGCGTAGTTGTAACGTTTCATTTCGTTCGCCATTCTCTTTGAAAATTGAGTGACCGTATCATGGATGAGAGAAAATGTGGACGCAATTCCATCTCGCAATCGCTCTTGCAGTGGAGGAATCGGTACAGCTGTTGACGATCTCCTGGGTTCCTGATCAATAATAAAAGAGTCTGAATTTTTGTTGTCAATAAATGAAACCGGCTATTCAAAGCTTTAGATTGATTGAATTCTAATTACCACTCTATTTTCACCGGTAATTGTACGAATGAGATTGAAATTCATTGAAAACTTGCCAACTTCGAGCAAAGCTTCCCTAGGCCATTCAAGGAACCAATCGATGGTAGTACAATTGATCAGAGATGGGTACTGGCGTAATCGGTTCCTGAATGCACTACCAATTGGGCTCATGCATAAGACAATATGCATATTGGCTCGCACTCTTTCAATTAGATACAGGTATATGGCCTCGGTAGTTGGCAAACAACCAGCTTTAATTGCGTCTTTCGAGAGTCTACTCTTTATCGGTAATTAAAAGTTTGTCTCAGACGAGGATCAGCGTAAGCTCTTTTCACCAACGACTCGGATTAGGTACTATTTGTTCTCATTCGGTTTCCAAGACTCACGTTTTCCATTTCATCAGGTTTATACAAATTCGCTACTTCTCCTGTGCTCAGCATGTTATTAACTATTTCGAGAAAGTGTTCCTCCGATACTTGCGTATCGTTGAATAGAAAGCTAGTCGGCCTATTATCGACCCCAACCATGAAGTATAACGCTTTTAAATCTTCTCGAAATTCTGCAACTCTGTAATTCTTCGTGACTTCCACTTGGAAAGTAGTAAGCTCGCACATATACCTATGCTGCCACACGAGATAAAGATTGTCGTCCACTCCCTCCGACGCCAACGAGGAGTACGTTGCCACGAGGCTATCGTAAAAATAGTATTTTACATAGTGGCCAGTATTTTACATAGTAGATCCAGGGCCAACAAGCTTGTGTAAATTTTTCAGTTATTCCATCATTTATACGTTCTCTGCGCATATTATTCGGATGTATAGTGCCAGTAATCGATTACACTGACCTGAGATACAAACACGAACTATACGGCAAATGTGCTCTATCGCATCACGGAAAAGTACTAAATCGAGACGGACTATCCCAGGCGAAGCGTTACATTCATCCATTTGATTTTCTATGAAACTTCGCACGGTACCGATATCAGGCAGGTCCTCGTATATTCCCCACGCATTTATGAACCCTCCTACGTAATAAAATTGGATTTAGTGTGAGTAACTCAATAAATACTGATGTTCGGGGAAGTAGTCTCGATTCCCCTACATCAACCGTTAGCGTCATTGATAAATCGCAAGTTCAATATTCAGCTATCGATGCACATTCACCAAATATGGGACACCGCTTCTCGGTACACAAGTTGTGGAATGTTAACTCAAAATGTTCGCCGAGTTGGTCGTTCACTTCGGTTACGAACCACTCTCTGTCTCTGAAATTCACAGATTGCATGTTTCAATCGTTTTTAACAATTTTTTACATAGAATTGTTGTACATTCATAGATCGGTGAAGAACGCATGTTTACCTCTCATCGATCAATCGATCACTGAAAACTCTGAAAGATTCGTGAACCCATAGCCTGAGGAACGTCTGTTTTAAATATTGATAATCTTTGTGGCTTCGTAATAACCCTTGAAAAATCTGAAACGGAAGTAAGAACGACTGTCGAAGATGCCCCCACGATGAGAGTTTAGTGCTTGCAATCATAGTCTTTACTCACTTTCGAGATGTCTCTCAGATTGAACAAGTAGTGCATCTTAGCAGGGGTGGGTAACATCTTATGAATAACATTACTGTACATATCAATGGAGGCCGATGTTGTGTCACTTGCTATTGAAATAAAGCGATAGAATTTATCAGCAAATGAAAGAGATGGTTCTTGAATATATTTCCGGACTTGTTTTTACCAAGAGATTTCACTTCGTTATGGAATGCGTACAACTGTTGATTCAACATTGTCCCATAAATTCGAACGATTTGCTTTTCCGCGGGGAACGTCATATTGATTACATTGAATCTGGTAAGAAGACGATTGGTAATTGCGTTGCGACCACCACCGGGTGGTCCCATGGCGGCTAGTAGCTGCATTTTTTGGATGTATTTCCGTGTTTGCTTGAGTCTGTCGTACCTGAGAGGCAAATTCTGACTTCATTATACAGCCTGTGTTGATAAATTTTGATGGCACAATTATAGTTCTTATCGATATTGATATTGATGTCACTTATATGGTGAGAGAATTACGTTATCGGGTTCGTTTACCAAAATCCATATCCTATCCACTGACGTATCAGTTCTAGGGGTGGCTGGGAGCCGTACGTTTCTTTCATTGTCATCCTGATTGAAGTCATCCATAAATGTAATCATTGTTTTATCAGCGAAGGGAACGAATACACCCTTCGTTCGTTTTTGTACCCTACTTTCAATAGCTTCCTGCAAAAAAAAATGTATGAGAATTAAGTACAATATAATGAATATATGCATGAATACATGAATGCATAAATTATTTGTAATTTACCTGCACATTGTCTGAAGTTGTTTGAGCAGACATATTGATGGTCAAAAGCGAATATTTCCTAGGATTCAGAGCCTCGAGTACAGACTGAGCAGTAGAAGTTTTTCCTGTAGCCACAGGGCCCACAAGGAGAACTGGATGGCCATGGGACAACAGCGTTTCGTCGACCAAGTAATCGTATCTAGCCGTGTCCACCGTTGGTACGACTATTTTATGGAATGGTATTCTGCAAGGAATTATGATGTGATATTTTATCGAGAAGCTCAAACCACGATGTTATGGTGAGCAGTTTTTGTTATTACCCAGTTTGGTATTTCCACGTCGGGGAAAGTCGATCTTCCCAAGACACAAAACCTCTCTGTCCAACATCTACGTAGTATTCGTAGACCGTATCTCTTACCGGAAAACTACCCTCCATTTCTCTAATGAAATTGTCCATTTTCAGTCTACCATCCTCGTTCACAGTTGCACACAGTGACCATATCATGCTGTCGTCGAAAATACAATACATTTTCAGAATCAGAACATAGAATGAACTAAATGAAATTTTTTTGTTCATATTCGTTAGAGCGTGGGTTTTCGGCGATGAAAGGGACCCATGAAATTGCTTCTAATTCTTGAACAGAAGAGTAATTGAGCGTTTCAAGTATGTGAAATGACTAAAAACGAGGTACAATCCCCTCGCGTTTCACCTCATATGAAGTAACAAATTGAAGCAATTAATTTCGGTACTGAATATTAGTAGCCCGAACTCTTCAGCTGAACAGTATTTATATCAAAATTACTAATTACTTTCACATACCAAAACAAGAACCACATTTTGCAGACCGAACTATAGGCGTCCGGGTCTTCGCCCATTTCTACGCCGTTCTTCGGTGTGGCTAAGACTTCTAGAAGCTTAGAAAGAGATTGAACCAGATTTAATTCCGGTACAGGAACAGTTTCTGTACAAAACGATCCATTAGCTGATTGAGCTGAAATCACAGAATAAATGTGCGGTTAAACTGATCGGCACCAGACGAGGGTCTATTCGGAGTTAAGAATCTAGTCATGTAACGTCTTTACCTCCCGCACAAACTTTGGCCTGTCCTTGTATTTTTGCATCCACGAGTCTACGTATGGATGCCAACCAAGATCTTTGTAATCGTTGTAGACCATTCCGGCTCTGGAAACAGTTGCAGGTGAGGCTACAGCCAAATCTTGGACTTCAAATAGCAACGAGACTTGTTCGGGCATCGTTATACGATCATTGTTTATGAGGGTCAGAATCTTGGGAGAAACTATTGCATCGTGAAAAATAGTGCCTGATCGAATGTCGTGAGGATATTAGTACCTACCTTATTATCGTCCATTAAGTACACTGTTCATATTTTCTATCAGTACACCTCATCCAGCAAACAGCATCCACTGGGCCATTGAAAAGTATCCACTTTTCATCCGGGGTTTCCTCTGATAGTAGTAAAACAAATTAAAAACCGTTTCGAAGATTAAATCGTGAAAATGATAAATTAGACCATCTACCTGAACAAGTTTTTCGCATAATTGAAGATATAACACCGTCGAGCCATTCGCCAGTTGCCAGATTATACTCTCCGTATAATTCCCCAAGATTTAAGGCCTTTGGATTGATTAGATATTCTGATACAAGATTAGCTCCTGGAATTCCATCCTTCTTCATTTGTGACAGAGTATTTTTCAACAATTTCCAAGTCACGGATTTTGCTGTGTTTGATTGTCCAACAATCATGGTAGAATGCCGGGATTTTTTTGTCTCGTATGATTCTATGACTTTCGTTATAGGTATCGGAATGACCTGGAACAATGGTATTCTGAACTAACTACCTGCAATACTCAAACCACGACTGAGAAATACCTTTAAATTCATTTTTATTAATTGCGCTGTGATGTAGCCAATTAGTTCCTCGTAATCTACAGTTGGAACTTCCACGCTAGGAAATAAATCCGACGTAATCCCAATGAACAATGGCAGATCGTCTGAGGTAAGTTTCGCGATATTCATGTCTTTCATGGCTAAAATAACAACCTGCAAATTTCAATGTTGTAATTAAGACGGTTTCAAGGGAGAATGCGAACGTGACGACAAAACCACCGAAGGAACTATTAGATGAATAGCTCGAGTTTCCGAAGTTCGTAACAAAGTCTATGTTACAGAATGAGGAGCCAGTGGATTTTAGTTGATGAATATTTCATATGATTCCATTGCGCGAAGACTGCAGCCTGTGCAATCAGCCCAAAGCTTGAAGTCTTGTATAATTGATATGAAAAAACGAACCTCTTCGTCAGGAAGATTCGGATACAGTCTTCTCTTCTTACCGGCGTATCTGGTCAATGTTACTATGCCTCTCAGCCCGAAATCATAGTGATACTGTTTGCTGAGTTGTTGTTGAGCTGAGGTGTACAATGTGAATACCTGCAGCGAGGGAATGAAATAATGTATAATCCGACATTGAATGAAAGTGGGATCTCACTTTTTTCGCTAACGAACGAGTATTTTGAAATCCTTCACCGAATAAGTTTATCTCGGCGATCATACTGCTATCCGGTACCATCGTGGATATAGGTCGAAACATAGATTTCAGATTTTCTGGAAGATCAGTGCGGCCGGCATACCCGGGATTCATGGTGATGAATATACCACAAGTATGAACAAGAGCGATCTCACTCCCTTCGAATATGAATCGTTGATTTTTTGTGGCAGAACTGTGAGTATCGACAGTATCTGCTGCGCCACCACGGACAGCACTTCTATGTTTATTCTGATAAACAATAAGCGAAGTTCTTGACCATCGTGAAGCCGAGTATCACGAGAAGGAGAATATGTAGGTATTGATGTACAACCTGTTGAACTCATCAAAGCATCCCCACGCCCCCGTTTGAGAAAGTCCTGAAAACTGTCGCCCCATACTCTTGTAATCCAACCCCTCGGAGCAATTCTGTACGATGACATTGAATCCTAATGCTTTGCCCAAGTCCTTCACTATCTCGGTCTTCCCAGTCCCGGCTGGCCCCTTCGGACTTCCACCACGGTGAAGGTGAAGCGCCGTCGTCAGTGTGATGTAGCAGCTACATTGGTCGTAAAACGAGTATTGGAAAATTTGTGAAATCAAGGTGTGATATTAGTTAATAATTGAGAGGCAATTCAAGTAATTGGGTCAGTAAGTTTAGTCGAATAATTACCGATCGGATAACGGCGTGATCATCAGACGTTCGGAATTTCCAAGATACTCATATCCGTAAACGAAGAATGTATTTGTTTGGCGTACTATGCAATCGTCGATGTCTCGGTCCCAGTAAAATCGCAGTTGAGATAGCCATTCGAACGCGGATACATCCATGCAGTCTGAAAGTATGTGGTGAAGAGGAAAACGGTGACATGATCTTCGGTCGAAAGTCGCGAGGAATTTTCTTCGTAGAAGAGTGAAATTTCATCCATGATCTACGTACTCATCTTGTACATTTTCTCAATCACATCTCTCGCATGGATTTCTATCACGACGATGGCTTTAAACTTCAGTCGTTGTAGCTTATCGAGATTTCCGCGAACGGCTTCAGAATATTTGGCTAAAACCTGGTTTTGTTTTTTCTTCAATTTCTTCAACGGCTTCTTCGACTCGGTCAATCTGACAGACGAGTGGGTATAGCAGTCTATTCCAATGCGTGATGAGCTTATCCTATTCGTCAACGATTTAATTCACGCAAACAATGCAGAACTGACCTGCAATGTAGAAGGGTCCTTGTACAGTCAGTCGTCCATTGTATTTGAGTCGACGTAATCCCAGGCTGACCGGGCCATTCTTTGACCCATCTGTCTCGTTTAGTCAACATTTTTCTCAAAGCTGTTCGACATTGTCTTAAAACTTCTCTGAGACAAACGTGCATCGCCGTTTCTATAAGACAAGGAAAATATGAAGTAATTTGACCTTTTGCGGCATGATTTTATTTTCAGTTACTTTGCAGTCAAATTCTGAATAATATTTCCATGACTTGATCATGTATCTAATCATAGAGAATCAGTCGATGATATTTTAAATACAGAATTGAGAAAGTTATTTCTTACCAACTTCGCAGAGCCATACCTCGACGGGTCCCTCCACAACTATGTTGTACAAAAACTCGACATATTCACCTTCGCTTGAAGTCATACCTTCGATAATTGGTTTGTTCGTGAGTTGCTGCTGTGAAAACAAACGATACGTATTGATATATACTGATAAAATAAATTCGAGTTACTGAGGTATCATACCTTGGACATTTTCAAGGTTTTAATATTATCGAACAGTTTTTTTATGTGCGGTTGGATCAGTTCAGGTTTTTTCGAATTAGCCAAAATTTCAAGAAGATCGTCATTTGATATAAAATAAAATCTTGGAAAAACATGTCGCTTGGTTTCCAAATACGTCTCAAGCGCATGCTGAATTCCGTCCAATTTGTCAATCAGTTTGTTCAATCGAATCAAAATTCCAGCTGTTGGGTCATGCAAAGTTTATTAATTCGATAATTATCAAAATAAAATCGATTTTATCAGCTACGTCAATTAGTTGAATCGACACTAACGTGGGTCCTGAGCTGCTCGTAGGGCAAGACCATGGGAGGCCATTCGCCCGCTGACCTCTATCCATTCTCTAGTTATTTTGTCGTAATCGTCTGTTTCTTTGGGTAATTGTTTTCTGATGTCTTCTGAATAGAATATATTGTCGAGATAGATATAGCTTCGTTGCACAAGAAGAACTGCTTCCAACACTTCATTCACATCGGACAGTGCTCTCTCCCAATAGTCCACTTCTCCTGCGAATGGTTCGACAAATCTATCAAACAGAAGCACATATGAAGCACACTGCCGATTTGGTAACACAATTTATGATTCGTAATCACGATAATTATGGCGAACCTAGTGGATTTCATTGCAGATAACTGGACCTGATGCTCTTCCAGAGCTTGGGTGATGTCATCCACAGTCGTAAGCCTGAAGATTCCTTGATCTTTGTATGGAACCATCTCAAGAACCACTTTCTTCCACACTTCACTGATTTTCTTCAAACCCTGCATTCATATCAAGGATATTGATGCGGTGACCAATGGAGCTATGAATATTATGAAATTTTGTATAGCCAGTAGTCATTACCAGTTCGATATTCAGTTCCATTGTCGCAGCATTCGACAGGTCATTTATTTGATCGGCAAACATTTGTATTTGCATTTCTGCAATGGCGTCCAATGTGAACTCCGGAGAGATATTGACGACGAGACGAGACGAGAAGTTTTTTTCGCGGTGTTGGTTGTTTATGTCTCTGATATGAGCTGACATTTTTTTGGAGATGTTTGATGAAAAACATCTAATATCGATGAATCGGACTAGTGTTCGTACTATTCTTCTATCTTTTCCATCGAAATTTTACGATTTTGTATGAAAATAATGTTCACTTTGGCACTCACACCGTTTCCGGTCCCTCCCTCGTCCACCATTTTGCCCCGTAATATTTGAAAATTCATACGAATTTGGAAATCTATAACCGAATCTCGATTCATTTTTTTTCATAATTTTAGCATCGTAATTGCGTTCTTAATTAATCAGTATCCAAAGTAAAAAAAAAAGTTGGCACGAAACGTGGCACTTACACTGGCACGAAAAAAATCGACTTTCGCGAACGATTTTCTCGAAGACAGATGGCTGTATTGAATCGGTGCTTGCGCCATTTAAAAGAGCTCGAAAAACTCTACGAAGTACTTTCTCAGATTAAAAAAAAATTAGTTCCTAGAATTTTGGGACAGTTTTTTTGCTCTCCTGAAAAATCATTATGATGGCACTTACACCGTTTTGCCGTGCCACCCTTCAGTTATCAATGGCAAAGTGCGCCTAAACTTGTCCACCCGAGATATGTGGGCGAAATTTGTAAAGTAGTACAATTTCGATGATGTCTGAGCTTTCGAGTGCGTACCTTGAGGATTCAAGAATTTCCCATGACTTGTCTTTCAGCTCTCTCGACAGTCTTGTGAATTTACGGAAAAGTACATTGGCAGTGGCGTCCATTTCGTCCATCTCAATGGTCCAGAAATTCCCGGTCTTGTAACGTTCCCAAGCTTCGTTCCACTCGTCGGTAAGTTGCCAGATTAGTTCTATCGCGGTGAGATCCCAAAATCAGAGTACAGTTTTGTTTGGACCAAGCGTTAAATTGCTGCCATTTTGGGTGTGTGAAATATCATCACGATGTAATATACGAACTCTATTAAGCTTCGCAAGTTCCAGTGAGTCCGGATGAGTGATACCAAAAATTGCCAAATCGTACTTCAGCTTGCCCTCCCTTTCTCTAAGGCCATCGATTTCTTGGCGAAATTCTTTCAGCCATTGTAGTGCGTCTGTGGTAATTCAACAATAAAAAAAATTAGAAAAGCTTCATAGTCGTCGGTACATTTTTTGTGCATAATTTATATTTGCATGACGAAATACGTTTTGATTTCCAATCAGATGTGAATGGTCCACTGGAATAAAGCTTCTCTGATATCGATACAGTGTCGCGCTTGAATATCCCTGCATCATCCAGCAGTTGATTTTTGAAGGTTTCCTATTTCACATAGGTATGTATACTTCAGGATTTCAATTAAAACCGAATATCAAAATACAGAGCCGGTATAACGCAATTGAAAAAGTTCCACAGGTCAAAAGTCGTCCGAATGCACAAAAATATATCATAACACGTTGACGAAGGCGGTAATGCTGCATTCGAAGCTTGATGCATTACACGAACATCAATTTACGTTGATGAAATTCATGAAATACCTTTCTGAAATTAATCAAATCCCGTAAACTCTGAATTGAAATATTACCCGTGAATCAGCATGTGCTGTAATCTCTGACATTCCCCATCTTGGGCATAAAGTTTCCAGAAAGGTACGTTTTCACGTGAAACTCTAAATTTCTGCACAATCCTTGGAATAACTTTCAATCCACTTAATAAATTTGCGAGGACTTTTTGAATCATTGAAGAAACCTCTGATAGCTCGGGCACGAAGCTTATCTATGTACACATAAATACCTATGTTTATCATTTCATACGTAGTTTGGAAAACTGACTGTGAACAAGGCATTATTACATCTGCATAAGCATGACACAGCAAACGTACGTTATTATTGATGAGGTCGGCTTGTAATAATATAAGCGGAGACGGTGCTGTGGTACCGTCGCCATGCAAAGCTTCGTACAAAACTCTTAAAGAATTTTTGATACAAAGCCTGAAAGCTTCTTCCAGCAAAAGATCGCATTTATATAAATAACTTGCCCATTGATTTTTGACCTGAAGATGGAATTAGATATTTGCTGTAAGAGCAGGTCCATAATGGTGCTTCGAATAATCGTGTTTTCAGAATTGCAAAGATCACAGTGGTACTTACATCGTCTTTTACCGTCAGTAAACCTTCGTACACGACCATGAGGTATTCTATGATTGTCGAATACTTTTCGAATAGTAATTTTATGACAGTATAGTCCTGTAAAGTCAGAAGCAGTATTAACCATGATATCAGAATGCATATCAATAATTGAAGTGTCAACTTTTTCATTCGACTTGCAGAATACGTAGCCATAAATATAAACAGGTAATTAGGAAATCGCAATATTTCACCGCGTGCCTCGTAATTCTTCATTAAGTTCAGATAGTGTGTAAGCATAATTTGGCTTTATCCGTATCATCGGAGTGTCACAGATCTCCTCACATGCAGTGTCTATATCTCTAGATTCGATCTTTTGTAGGTGTCAAGAAATTCTTGAAGCTGTAAGTGAAACGTTAAGAATAAGCTGAGTGATTCTCAAATGCGCAGCTATAGCAACTCTTGCTTCGCTACTTTAGAGAACCATACGTAATATTTGGCAGATAAATAAGCTCTTAGTACGACAGAGTCTTTAAATATAGTTTTCTCACACCCGGTCGCAAAATGCCACTTTTCATACCTCTTGAGCGGGCGGAAAACAGATCTTCTCGCCCTCGGGCGGAAACGTCTTTTTCCGCCCGCTAGAAGCGGGCGAAAGAGACTTTTTCCGGCCCTAGGGCGCAAAATCCTGTTTTCCGCCCGCTCACTCGGTCTGAAAAGAGGCATTTTTGCAGACCAGGTGATGAGAAAAATATCGTGTGCATCATGGGCTCAAAGCTATTATGCGAGTCTGCTTTTACAGCAACTCGCCTTCGGCTCGTGCCGCAAATTGCATACTCGTAAAATAGCCTTTTGCGCCCTTGATACACAAATAACTATTTTTTTCTGTCTTACAATACTATAGTAAGTATAGTGAATGGATTCTTCAGAGCAGTTAAAAAGTGTCGAAATTATACTGAGGCATTGAAACATACATCAGCAGCATCGGTGCAGCAGTCTTTTATGTATGTGTCTATATACTCTGAGTTCCAAGTCAGCTTTTGAAGACCGGGGTTGATTCTTCGATCAAGTAACCTAATTAGTTCTCGAAACAAACTTCGTTCTTCGGAAGACAAAGCTGAAACATACTAGGTGGACATTGTCTGCTTAATGAAATTCACCATTACATGGATCTACCGGTGTTGAGAAAATATATGTGCGGACCAAGAGCCCGTGTCACCCAAAAATGGTGTGATCGACTTACGCCCAAAAACCACCGAAACTAGTATTATCAATGTAGGCGATGCTATAGAGATGCTCGCCCTACATTATTTCTGTGGCGAAGTGGTAGCAATCGAAAAACGTGTATGATTTGTATATCTATATACGCGTATATATAGATATACAAATCGTACACGTTTTTCGATTTTTTCGTTTTTCGACCACTTCACCCCAGAAATAATGTAGGGCGAGCATCTCTATAGCATCGCCGACATTGGTAATATTAGTTTCGGTGGTTTTTGGGCGTAAGTCGATCACACCATTTTTGGGTGACACGGGCTCTTGGTCAGCAAACATTCTCCATACCTAATCATGTGGAGATTCGACATCAGATTCATTCGAAGATGTGTTTTGAGAAATTAATTCGATGTACTCACGATGGTAGTTTTGATGTCGAAAATTGTTTTTACACTGTCGCGGCGAGTGTAGTTATAAAATCCATAGAGGGCTTCGATTCCTTCTTGAACATTACTCACAGATTTGAATACCGTGGTGATTAAATTTTCTTTTATTATTTCCAAGTCTCTGATTTCTTCTCGAAATCGTACCATATCATGGAACCAATAAACCGCTTGAACATCGAGAATGGTATCCGACAATATTTCTATGACCTTCAAATGTTCCAAGAACATTCTCTCTATCTTCTCACAAAGCTTTTCATACTCTGTACCTTTTGAACCGCCAAATCTTGGCTTCAAGATAACTTGGATCTCGTCCAATCTATTTTTTTATTTCATTAATGATTCCATTAGATTTTATAACGTACGATTTCCACGGGCTTTGCCAAAATTTTTTAATGAAGGACAAACTTTACCTGGCAAAATCTGTCATTGCTTGACAACTTTCCAAAGAGTCGTTACACCTAGTAATGAACGTATCGACGAGGCAGAAAATGTATTCGTCATCCAGTTCCCACTCTTCGGATGTCAGTTCGTTATGAGCTGCAGTAGACTGGGCCACAAAAATTGACTATTTTTTTTTTTTGAAAAATATATTGAGAATATCATTCAGTATGGCAAAAAAAAAATGTCATGAAATTTTAAGCCCTTAATATTAACTTTAAGAGGTCTATCATCGCTATTTTGGATTTTTAGTAATAATTTGATGTTTTACGTCAGAACTGTCGAAATATTGAAGTGAAAAAATGTATGTTCACTTATCCCTTTATAAAATTAAATTCCCTACAAAAAAGGTCTGATTATAGATTTTTGTCAGACAAGCCGTTTCCGAGTAATTAAGCTTAATAAATTGATATAATTTCTCGATTTGACTTTTTTAATTTGGAATTTTGTGATTAACGAATCAATGAATGTATAAAAAAGATCATGACAGATTCTTAAAGGAAATTTAATGTTCTACAAAAAAGATCTCTTAATATTTTTGCCTCAATTTAATTTTTCAAAAGTTATTCTCAATTTTTTCTTCAATTTTAATTGAGAATAACTTTTGAAAAATTAAATTGAGGCAAAAATATTAAGAGATCTCTTTTGTAGAACATTAAATTTCCTTTAAGAATCTGCCATGATCTTTTGTATACATTCATTGATTCGTTAATCACAAAATTCCAAATTAAAAAAGTCAAATCGAGAAATTATATCAATTTATTAAGCCTAATTACTCGGAAACGGCTTGTCTGACAAAAATCTATAATCAGACCTTTTTTGTAGGGAATTTAATTTTATAAAGGGATAAGTGAACATAAATTTTTTCACTTCAATATTTCGACAGTTCTGACGTAAAACATCAAATTATTACTAAAAATCAAAAATAGCGATGATAGACCTCTTAAAGTTAATATTAAGGGCTTAAAATTTCATGAAATTTTTTTTTTGCCATACTGAATGATATTCTCAATATATTTAAAAAAAAAAAAAACTAGTCAATTTTTTTGGCCCAGTCTAAGCTGCAGCCATCTGCATGAACAACATTGTGATAACAGAAAGCTACCATATCATGGTAGAAATCGAGCTTTAGATGATTCATTTTAGCTAAGTGATGAACACAATTACACCATGAATACCGTAACTTTACTGTGTAGTATAATGATCTGTACTCTTGGCAGCAGGAAATGCAGACATTCAGGGCTTTGACAGTCTTCACAGTGTATCCTTCGAAAAGCTCCTCAAAGTCTATTGACTGTTTGCACTTGAGTATAATCTTATTGCTCAGTGAACGAAATAAATTGGCCATTTTTTCTTTTGCCTTAAGATGGGAAGAGTTCAGCCATATGACTCTGCACAGGTTCACGATCGTTGGAAGATGAGACATAACATTTTCCGGGGAGCGTAATTTTTCCAGTTCCTCAGATGGTTTCAGTAGAATTTGTAAAAACTCTATGTTAGACTCGGCTTGTTCTATTCTATACTCTATCTCTTCGCTCAGAGTAATAAACTGTCGCACGTACGTCGACTGAGTGATATTTAAAATATTTATTATTCTCTTCATGGTTGGATTTTGAAGTTGGAAATTCAAACTTCCCAGATTGTCATCTGGAAGGCAAACGATATTCATATCCTCACGTCTCATATTCATGTAAATGTTAAATTCTAAATATGCTGAACAGTTTGAATTATTGCTAACACCGATAAACCCAGAACTCGTACTCATCCCTTGGGCATAAAAGTTCGCGGGGTGTGGTCTGATTTTGATCCCCTAAGGACGTTTTAATTTGCCTCCTCCATCCTACCACGACCTGTTCCAATCGTTTTACCAGTTCCTTGTCAGAGACTGCTTCCGATATCGTCAGGTCACAGCCCTCGCGAGGAATGTACATTACGGTCAGACCAAGCAGCTTGTATCTCAAGTCCGTCATCATTGATAAAAAGTCGTGTAACTCGGTGCAAAAGTTACTCTTAACACCTATTCAATAATTAAGGAAATTTTCCTAACACATTGCCTTCACAACCTCCGATCATTCCCAATCAAGACTTTGATGTGAGACCATCATTGCGTTCGTGTAGCTGAAAAAACTGATGTGATTAGATCTCGTGTACAATTAAAGCACCGAGGAGTGTCTCTTTATGTACAGTAAAGGATACTATCAGGCCAGGAATTGATGCTCGAGAATAGAGGCACAAAAGCATTTTCAATCGTATTCAGGATCGTGCCATCAACACATTCATCCATGCTACCAAACATGATCGAGTCGTGGAAGTTCTGCGGAGTCAGTATCCCATACGGTTCTCTATCGAAGTAAGTCAAGTCCTGTACAGGGACAGTTGGGAATCCCAATTCTGCGGATAGTCTATCATCGTCATAGAATATGGTCAGAACCACGCGGGCTGGGTCATTAAAGAACTCTCGAATCATAGAAAAGCAATGCATGTTCCAATCGTCTTCATCCAATGCAAACAGCGTTGTGCATTCCTTGACGAATTCACACTGAGATTATAAGATATTTTAAAATCGTTTTCTAATTTTCCAAGAAGGTCAAAATTCGTGCATGAAGTAAAAGCCCCAGGCTGGCAATAATTTCAGAAACTCAAAAATTGAAATCGGAACCAATCATCGATACGCTGACCACTAGGATTGATTGCAATTACATGATTATAATTTAGTCAAGTACCAATTGGGCGCTTTCATAAGGCGGTTTGTACGCGGCATGTTCTTCTTTATCGGCTTTCAAGAGAAATTCTGGAATAGATTATGAAAAACTGCAAAAACTGATTGTCCATAGCCGCAAAATATTATGTGACAGGATGAAGGATCTTGTTCCTCACCGAAATCGGTTATTAATCAGTATAGCCTTACTTGTTTTGCTTTCCTCATCATCGCTAGAATCAGCATCTAACCACTCTCTTTGGGGATCAATGGGGAGTTTAGATTTTAACTTGTCTTTACGTTTCTGCATTGCGCTTCACTAAATGCGAACTGTCACGTGTGAGTGCAGTTTTGCAATGACCGCCACAATGTTCTCATCATATCACGAAGTTGTCTTCATATCGAAATTTATTTATAAAACGTGGAAAACGGAGGGTGGGGAACCGATATACCGAGGAGTTTAGATGAACTAATTTTACCCGACTAAAACCGTGCAGGTAATGGATATGGCTCCTGACTAAAGGGTGCTTAGGGACAAAGTTCTAGTTCGCGATGTAGTAGCGGCAAACCAAACGTCTCGTCTGTCCAAGTAAACCTTTGCCAGGTGCAGAGTAAATAAACTATCACTTCGCTCTCCCTCTCTCTCGTGCTCTTGAACTACCTCAGAGTCCATAGATTGTAAGTTGCGGGTGCCGCAAGCGGTGCAACAAAGCTGATAAAGTGAACTCAATTGATTTCTTAGTAGTTCACTAACTAAATTAGGAGTGATCTTGACTCCCGAGGACTTTTGAGCTTTGGATGAAACAAGCTTCATATAACTTCAAAACTACATTCACCAAAATTCGATGGCTCCGAATTCCACAATCACAATCGCTGTAGTAATAGCAGTGGATCTTTGGGCAGATAAATGAAATCTTATTTAAATGTTATCCTGATCGTGACTAACCCAGGTAACACAGAGACGTCTTATGGATGTCTTCAAGACGTCAGACATCTTAAAATTGTCTCAGAATGGTCTTTAAGACCTCTTAATGTACACGATACGATGTCTTATGTCCGCGATATCGGTGTCTTAAAGACGTCTTATTGATGTCATATACAAGTCTTATTGACGTCTTATTGATGTCTTATACAAGTCTCATTGATGTCTTACAGAAATCTTATTGAAATCTTACAGAAGTCTTATAATTTGGATGAGTAGGGTTGAAATAAGGAAATGCGAATAAAATTATATTTCGAATATATTTATAATATTTGTTCATATACACATAAAGGTACTAATAGTGACTGCACTTCCATTTTTCGAATCAAAAATTAACGACAATGATGATCAACTTTGTAACGATAGAAATTCATGTTCGTTTGGATGCTATTTTGAATGAATTCAGGATATTTTGAGTGCAATTGTAATACGGAAAAAGAAAATCCGTTTGGCGATCCAAGAATAAACCAGATTATGTGTCGATTCAACTACTTGAAAAAAAATGTATGGAAACATTCGCGTCAAAATGCCTTGAATTTAAATGCGGATAATTTTATCAAAATTTTTTGTCAATTTTTAGGTATAATAGTGTAATTTCACATAGTTACGACAAACATTCTTTTCGAGTTGTATAATGCTTCACAAACCAATAACGTTTTTACCACGCCTGTCTGGAAAGTCCTCCTTTGAGCAGTGTCTAGAGGCGCCCAAAACAGGCTTTCGCTAATGGTGTGGGAAGAAATTTTCCTTACTTGGCTAGCGGCGTATAAAATGGCCTGGCGAAGTATAATGTTCGATACATGTGCGAAAGGCGGGAATGCCTGCCTGACTCGTGTGAAGATGATCAGTTGCTCTTTGCCTCGTCTCCGGCTCACCTACTGCTCTGACTCGCTTTTGGGCTCTAGCTGCGCCGCCACACTCGTCGTGCAGGCATTGCCACCCTTGCGCACTAGTATTGCAATATTATAAAAATTCGCTTCATTTGAAGTGGTAAGTTTCGTTTCTTCGCCGATCGCTGCAGATCCTATCGTCGAATTTTGAGACAAACCGGATCACCGGCATACTAGCGCCTCGCTCGCATGATCTGAATTAACTTCTCCTTCGTTGTGTCACGTAGTTTTTGCATGACTGTTTCTAAACAGAAAGGATCATTATTCGAATTTCTACCAAAAATATTGATACGATATACAGAAATTTATGTACAGTCTACATCAAACCAAGAATAATCTAGACTATGGTATAGTCAGCTGTGTTGCCAGGATTCATGGATTGACATAAAAATAGAAAAAATCTTTTAAAAATGCTACCACTGTGTCACCATTGCATACATAATGATTTGTTGTAACATTGATGTCCTGTGACATCACAGATGTATCAGTCATTGAGTGTACAACAAAAATTTCACATGTATCCTAACCTATATTTTCGCAAGTTTTTGTATCTTGAGGTTATGCTCTCGAACTTGAGGCCAGGATTCATATTCAGACAAATAACTGTATCAGTGTCATTATAACAATAGTTTATTAACGTCCCAACTTACCTTTCATTCTTATGGGAAATTAATAAACACTTCACGGTCAAACCGAACACAAACTACACAGGCGACGGACTCCGGACTCGACGAATGACGTGGACCAACCAGCTAATATGGCTACTTGTCTGCGCATGCGCACAATTTTTGAATGTCTTAAATACGTCTTCAAGACGTCTTATTTTCATCTTAGCACGATGTCTTAGAGATGTCTTGAAGACATCCTTCGTAAAATATTAATGACCTCCAAAAATAGACATCCTTAAGACGTCATTTAGAACACAATACCAGACATCTTCAAGACGTCCGTATAAAGACATCTTAAAGACGTCATTCTGACGTTTGTGTTACCTGGGAAACGAGTGCGGTTAAAATGTGCTATGAAAAAATGATTCGTTCGATTCACGAAGGCGTCTTCAACAAAATGCGAATATCGTCTTCTATATCGGCGTGATACGAGGAGGATTTACGTCTGGCTTATCGAAGGACAGCACAAAATCGTAAGGGATGAAGAGCTCAGGCTTATCCCATATCACGTAGGTAATGGAATACTCCTCCATAGAAAGAACTGCTGTTTGAATTTTATGGATATTTCATTGCAAAAGGTATGACCGTTTTTAATTGTCAGCCTCGGGATATTCTAACGGTGTTGACAAGTGTAACGATTAACGAAACGAATGTCCACGTATCTGGCAAAAGTCTGGACTCTAGTGTTTCCAAAATTCAAACGACCGTCGAGCCGCCCTGGCGATGTTCCATATCGATTGCCAAGAAGCACAGAATTTCTGGGGTAGTAGTAAAAGCGGGTCTTGAGGGTACAGTTATTGCAACGTGAACGGATAAACTGAGTGCCGTATCGAAGTTAAGTAAGAGTTAAAATCCCTCGCGGTTGTAGGACTGAGCGCAAGGATCGAGGCTACGTACCGATATCGGAGAATCGCTTTAGCCCGGGTATTATACTGTGCGACTATATTTTCCATTTCGTGGGAAAAAGTAACTCCGTTGAAACCCCGCGATCGAATTAGAGAGAGGGATAGAAAGAGCGGAACGTGTACACGGGGTACGACTGCGGATACTGTGGCGGATTTTCTGTTATAGCTATGCTATACTCGAACCTCATAGTGTATATGCAGTACATACGGTGCAGTATATACCATACATATGCATACAACGCGGCAGCAGAGACGTTAGAAGTCGATGGACCAAAATTTATTCAGATGTGACTTGTAAAACACAACGTCCACGTCTGGTGGTTAGCGGATTTAGACGATCTTTAGTAGTGCTGTGCTGGGTCGAGGCAAGGATATAGGCGGTACCATCGCACACTGAGAATATTCTCAAGACGGGATTGTAGTTGCTAATAGTTTTCGTACCGCGTGCACTGAGAGAAAATTATGGTCACCGTAACTATATTTTAACTATATAGTATAGTTGAAAAAGGCCTCGAACATATTTTTATAGTCAGAGCAACACACATACTTATAGCAATCGGAACTCTGAATTATAGTTGCGGTCACAGAACTCTATTACTATGCAGACATAGTTTCCGGAACTATACTAACTATACCGATTTTTAAAGAGTAGCAATGATTATTTTTTATCGTAGCAGGTACCAATGAATTGTTGTGAAGGAAACTGAATTCTGTAGTTAGAACGTTTTGTTGAACAAAGAGGGTATTTCAATGTTTTCAACAGTAACAAAAAAAAATTAATTTTGTCGTATTATGTTTGAAACATTAGAAACTACCTCTCCTTGACGCTGGGACGCATTTTTAGTTCCGAAAAAATCGCATGTCCTAACCGGGATTTGAACTGGGACCCTAACATTCGCTCGCATTACTAATCGCACGCCCTACCTATTACGCCAAAGTACCTATTGAATAGTGATACAATTTTCGTCTGTTTATTTTGACAGCTTAGTTTTTGCACTTAATAATAGTCTTGTAATAATTACAACAAATACTTGCTACGTAACTCCAAAAATAGATGACGAGGTAATATAGGAATTGAAAAATAGTGACTGACTCAATTTTTGTTGTCAACCATACCATATTTGCATCAGCTATATGATGCGATATAGCTTCGTTTACTATACATATATGTAGCAGATGGAAGTATACGCGGGATCGCTAACATACCAATTCGCGTTATCGTTCACTTCTTTACAATAAAAATGTAACTTCTGCAACAGATATATAATCCATTTTTTTAATAAACTCGGCAACTATAGTATATACTGGGTCATACAATGCAGCTCTTTACCAGTACTAATTCCACTATTGACTGCTGTTACACTGATTAAAATACATCCAGGGGATGATGCACTCGAGTTTGACGGGGACCTAGAGATTTTCCAATATCTAAGCTCATGGATCTCACAATCAAATCCAAGAAGGGCATAACAATCTGATTGTAATTATAGGAAAACATATCGCGTATCTAATGACATATATTAAGGTCGTAAGCGCCAAAAACACGATTTTGGTGGCAAAAGGTCGTATAATTTTTTTTTTCACGCCATTCGCTCTGAAAACGGTCAAAACGTATAGATCAATTGAAATTACGAGATCGAAAAATGTAAGTGCAAAAGGTCGTAAGTTGGGCGGACACGTCGTTCTGTCATTATAATTTAAAAGGAAAATTAAAAAACAACGTAACGGCAAAACGTCGTCAGCGCCATTGTTTTTTGTTTTTTTTTTTTCAATTTTTCATGATTCTTTCCAAAAGTCTCAAAAAAACCTGAAACGCGAAGATTAATTGAAAAAACGACCATTTCGAAAAAGTCGATAAAAAAAATTCGCAGTTAAAAGCAGAAGGTCGTATCCGCCATTTTTTTTTTTGTCAATTTTTCATGATTTTTCCAAATAGCTGTAAAAACTCGCGAAACGCAAAGAAAAATCGAAATTGAAGACGTTTCGAAAAATTCGATAAAAAATATTCGTAGTTAAAAGCAGAAGGTCGTAAGCGCTAATTTTAGTTTAATTGGCGCTTACGACCTTCTGCTTTTAACAACGAATATTTTTTATCGAATTTTTCGAAACGGTCGTTTTTTTCAATGTATCTTCGCGTTTCAGGTGTTTTTGAGACTTGTTGGTTCGGAAGTAAAAAAAAACGAAATAATAAACAAATGGCGCTTACGTCCTTCTGCTTTTAACTACGGATTTTTTAATATAATTGTTCGAAACGTCTTCGATTTCGATTTTTCTTTGCATTTCACGAGTTTTTACAGCTATTTGGAAAGATCATGGAAAATAATTTGAAAAAAAGGCGCTTATGACTTCTAGTTTTACGTTGTTTTTAATTTTCCTTGAAAATTGTAATGAAAGAACGACGTATCCGCCAAACTTGCGACCTTTTGCACTTACATTTTTCAATCTCGTAATTTCAATTGATCCATCTACGTTTCGACCATTTTCAGAGCCAATGGCGGAATAAAAAAAAAAAATTACGACCTCTTGCCGTTACAAACAGCAAAACGTCGTATAATGGCGCTTACGACCTTATGCCATTAGACACGCGATATTGGTTTTATGCAGAAATGAATAAACAGGAATGAAATGGAATGATTTTTCAATTTTCTTTCCATTACTCAAATTGATACCGTGACGCAACTGGATTCTAAACCATTTACTTCAATGTACTGGTCGGCCATTACTGCACACCCAAAGATTGAAAAAATCTCGTCCCGGACCTTTTTTACAGGTATTTTTTGCACGCGATCGACGGATAAGATTCAATGGTTTGAAGGTGAAAATTTATACCCTGAAATAATCGGCAAATCTGCGTCTCGAATGCATCATGGTATCTGACAAGCCAACTCAATATTAGAATGTTTCACCTGAGCAGCGGGACTTACATTTATTCAAATTTATCAATGAGTCAAGAGGGATTCGGAATTACTACGACGGAGGTGAAATTGACTTGTGGTTCCTCAGCTTTTGCAAAGATCCTGATGGTACTTCAAATGTTGCTGTCTTATTCTAATATACCAAGAATTCTGGCTAAGCGGATCTTGCGGCATTAGCGTTTCATCACTGAGACTCTACGAGTATATCTATTCGTACTAACTTTGAGCAAAATAAGCTCTACATTATCGTTGATCGTCAGAAGAGCATCAATTGTGGGATTGGTACGTCGAATCCGGTTGTCCGAAAGACTGTAACGATAATTATGGTACTTTTTCATGTGAGCTATAACATAAATTTTAAGTGAAGTGCAATATACAAAATTGAATGAAGCACTTTCATATTCACCGACAGATTAGACGAACTGTGTATCGTTTGATTCGAAATAAGAAATTAAAGTTTCTCTTTAACAAGTAAAGTTCGGAGTTCAAGACGTTAGGTTCACTTTGTCTTGAAAAATCCTATTGTCCCTTGGACGCGTATGGCGCCCATCTTGGACAGAGAATAAATGCCCCGAGATCGAATAATCGGAGAATCTATAGAAACTGCGAAACGATTGCTATCCACAGGCTGAGAACAACCCCGAGATCTTAAGAATGTACCCCTCTGGCAATTCGGATGGAATTGGAACGTAGTCTTGACCCCACAAGGTTATATATAATATAGGTCAGGATCTGAAAACCGTACATGGGAGGTACAACATAAAAAGTCACTAGCATTTTAATTTGGTTTCCATGATACATTTAGGGACAATTTTGAATGATTAATTTCTGAACTCGAATCGTTATCTTTTACTCAAACGCGTTTCAGTTAACATTTTAACCTGAAATTCGTTGGCAAGGTTTTACTTTGCTAGAACTAGATTTAATTATTCTCTAATAGAATTCTGAACTCTTGACCGATGAAGATGTGATCCCTAGATATTTTGCAAAATATTTTTGAGAACTCATATCATGAGTGTTTGATCAGTTGCTGTGTAAGTTTGAGGCACATTTTATTCTGTGTGAATTAATTGGAGCTTTTATGTATCTCTCACGTAAATTTTGTTTCGCTTGTTCAGCTCTTTATTCATTTTATGTATATCTAGCAGAAGATAGAAGATAAAAAGTATCTACATTAGTTTTCTAGATTCACACAGCAATTGTAGAGTTCAGAGCTGAAAAAAAAAA
>JAFFZH010005460.1:0-20597 GCA_018420115.1 Euura saliciscinereae
TTTCACGCACTAGTGCGGAAAAAATGGGTTTCCACGCACTAGGACTTAAAAAAAACTGTACGATGATCAATTTTTTTCCTCGAAATTTTTGGTGTGTTGAATTTGTCGAGTTTCTCCATACTGTCGTTGTTATTTACTATTCGGTAAGGAAAGTTTCAACGGAAAAAGCGCTAACCGTAGTTAACTGCCCGCCTGACAGGTTATTTCGGATAACGACCACACGCCCGCCTTTTCACGTTTCCTTAAATCAACCTCTATTTATTCCGTGCCCAATCGTCCGCATCTTTACGACTTTCACTGTATACTGTACAAGAGGAAACCCCTTTACCTCGTTGCATTATAGAAAACTTTCTATATGCATGTATGTACATATTATATCCTCGATATACACTTGTTTCACTTTATTTCATCTAATTTTCTTTCAAACTTTTTCCAATAACCACATTTTATACGGGTACATGCGGTTTTCAATGGATATATGTATTCTTTGCCCCGTATTATTATTATCACATAACCGATCGTGATTTTCTTGTCTCAAAATTCTGGTCTACACGAAGGATTTTTTTTACACAGTTTTGTAGTAAATTTATTAGATATTGGCTGAGTCTTGGCTTCCGGGTTGGAGCCGCGTTGATGAACGGTGTGTTGCCGACGTTTTATTAGATATTTTAAGCCAATGAATATCCTCGTAGTTTTTTTTCTAAATCTTTTTTGATCGAAAGTATTGATCCTAGATATCCTCCTTGTTCAGAAAGCAAGATATATGAAATTGTAGCAATCGATATGATTGTGATTATCAAACTAACTGAGAAAAAAACTAAAAAATGAAAGAAATGAAATTTGGAAAATGACGACTTTATGAAAATAAGTATCGATACAAGACTTTAAAAAAAAAAAGGAAAAATTCACTTGAAAAAGTGTTATTTTGAACATTCCAAGTATTAAAATGAATAATATTTGTACATTCTGAAAAATTGAAGAGAAAAAAGGCCACTTATACCATTTTGCACGGATCCCCTCAATTGCTTGAAAGATACGATCTTTCATTGGAGCTTGTCAATCAAACTTTACGTTTTCGGGAATTTTCGGGGTTGCAGGCTTCAAAAATTGATACTGGAAAATATAAATTCTAAATGTGCTGTAAACTGTGCAGTGGCACCAATTTTGCGAATTTTGCGAAAAAAAATTCACAATTTTATCCTTGAAACTTTATGCTAAAAAAAAGGGGGGGGGGGGGGGGGAGTAAGATATTTGTGCTTCATGTTTATTTCTCAAGTTCAGAGTCGGAACCGACGTATTTGTGAAAATCAACGAATCCAAAAAGCTCCTAAGGGAACAAAAGCAAAAACTGTTGGAGTCGCATATTATCCTGCTCGACGTGTATCCCTTCGGGGGATTGTGTATTACTTTTCTATGACGTACCCGGGCGTCACTGGGACGTGGAATCGCTCCCTATTTTTCTCTCCACATCCTCCATTCTACATTTTCCATTGTTTCTACTTTCTCTGTTTTTTTTTTCTCTCTGTGAAGAAAAAAAGAACACGATTTCTTTTTACAACTCTTCTAGTCCAATTAGCCGATGCGGAAATAAAAAAAGGAAAAGAAAATTCTTTCCATCTCACCGGTGGTATTCAGGCCTGCGAAGAATTATTTCTGCAAAAAAGGAAACTCAGTTCCCCCATTCATCCATCTTCTTTTCCGTTTTACTATTTTCAGAGCAATAAATGATACTGTGAATAGTAAAATAGTAATATACCGAGTTATAAAACCCGAGTTAATAAAACTCGGGATTCAATTAAGAATAATTGTGTTACGCATAGAATTTGTTATTTGCGAACTTCACTTTTTATCGTGCGGTTGGTGAGAAGTTTTTGTCGACAAACCGAGGAACGAGAACCAAGACACAAAAGAGAACAAATATTGCATAGAAAACGAAAAAACAAAAAAGAGAAAGAAAAAATGTGCAGCAAGTGCAGCGAGTGCTGCCAGGGCTCTAGGCACAGCGTGGACGCCAGTCCTACGCCCGGCTCCGATTCAGACCCTTCAGGTAATTAATACCGAACAATCGCCGTGGCGTAACATGATTCCGGTTAAATAACCGGATCACGTTCCCTGCTACCGACTCACATATCGAAATCGCCCACCTTCACATCCCTTCACATCCTAGTCCGCGTAGATTGTATGTCAAAGCTGCATCGTGCCTGGAGACCACAGATGCTTAATCTTCAGTCCTGACATATCTTCAATTTTCCCAGCCGGAAGTCTGTCAAAAGGTTTCACTTAAATTTGAATGACTTCACGTCGCTTCAAGTGACTTCAACTGATTTCACGTGACTTTCACTTGAATTTGAATGACTTCACGTGAAGTTCACTTAAATTTGTCTGACTTCACGTGATGTTCACTAACTCTCACTGACTTCACGTGACTTTCACTTAAATTTGACTAACTTCAAGTGACTTTCACTTAAATTTGAACGACTTCACGTGACTTTCACTTAAATTTGTCTGACTTCACGTGATGTTCACTAACTCTGACTGACTTCACGTGAAGTTCACATAAATTTGTCTGACTTCACGTGATGTTCACTAACTCTCACTGACTTCACGTGACTTTCACTTAAATTTGACTAATTTCAAGTGACTTTCACTTAAATTTGAATGACTTCACGTGGCTTCACGTGACTTGAACTGACTTCAGCTGACTTCAAGTGACTTCAACTTACCTCAAGTCACTTAAATTTGACCGACTTCACGTGACTTTCACTTAAATTTGTCTGACTTCACGTGACTTAAGCTGACTTCAATTTTATTCAAATTTTGGTCTAGATGTTTAATTAATTTAACATATTTTTTCATGAGACACAGAAATTTGTGATTTTGAGTTCGAAAATATCAACAAAAAATCAGCACAGAATTCTAGGATGAAAAATAGTGTTACCTACTCCTCAAAATGTTTCAAGTTTGGAAATTTTTTTTCAAAGAAAAAATTGAATTCTTGACATTTGAGCTTTATCTGTTCCCCAAATTACTCGGTTCAACACTTGACACAAAACTTTCTTGAATCTTTTACTGTGTACGATGAACAATGAAAACGAGGGCTGGAATATTTTCTGTGAAAAACTTTTGCCTCTTCAATTAGTGTCCGGATTCGCGTAATGTAAAGAATTCAAAAACCCTCCGAACTGGGAGTTTTAATTTTCCTTGTCTTCTTCCCAGAGAAATACTCGATAGAATATTTTCAAAGTTCGATTGATAATCTCAGATTTCATTTTGTCTCATAGTTCTCGAAGATTTTCTTCAGAAACTCCTGAGAAACTTTAATCAAGTTTCCGTTGTTGAATCAAATGAACGGGATTAGATTCTCTAATTATGCCTTTCAGTAGAGAAATTCAATCCAAACGCCAATTACGAAAGACTCCGAGAGACTCGAAGCAATTATTCCTCAATTATTATTGTCAGTCTTGAATAATCATTCGATTTGAAAATACAGCGACTTTATCAACTGTGCAAAGTACCAAAGTGCCCTAAACGCTCTCGGCCATTACGACTCATTGCCACTTCCGAAATACGACGCGAACATTCTTCATACAAAATGTCTGCAAAAATTACGCGAAAAGTGAAAGAAAAATAAATAAATTATAATATTTTTGCTCTTCATTTCTTATGTTTCAGAAGAAGAGTGGAACCCCGATGGCAAAGGACGTCAATCGAATGACACGGGTGAGTAGAAACAACAACAAAAAATCTATAAACCCCAGTCGGATATTTCAATGGCGAAAAAAAATCGTTGAGACGGGTAACCGGACCTCATAATCGCGGATCAAAGTCCGCCTAACGTAGGTGTAACGGATTCGAGGTAGTTTGAGCCTCCTGCTGACCCCAGATTCTCACTTGGCGCTTGATTTCGGGTTTTTGCGAGGTTTTCAGAGGTTGAAAAAAAAAGAATAAAAGGCTAAGCCTCCGCAGATACCAGGAGGAAGAAAAAGGGAGCCGGTTATCGCGTGGGGACCAAACATTCCCCTTGAATACCCCCCCTAATTACGTGAGAATTCAGAGATAAGAAAAGTACCCGTTTCCTATCATTAATCGTTCTCTCTCTACCCCTTTTCCTGGACCAGATATTAATTACCAGACGTGTCGACTTATTTTTTATCCTCTCCCACACGCTCCTCGGGACTTTGGAATTACATTCCCTGAATTCAGAAAAATTTGATGAAGACAAAATTCTTAATTCATTCTTCCTTTCCGGACTTTGAAGATTGTCATGCGATTTTGTTTTGTCTAAAAAATCAAACTAATATTGACGTTACAATAATGAACATAATTTTGAACGACAGTATCTTTATATTCTTACAACAAAAATTTGACAAAAATTAGCCATTTTTCGATATTATATTGTACATTTTTAACCGACTTCAAACAAAAAAGGAGGAGCTTCTCGATTCGGTTGTATTTTTTTTTTATGTTTGTTACCTCATATCTCCGTCATTTATGAACCGATTTGGAAAATTCTATTTTTATTCGAAAGGGTATACTTTCAGATTGGTCCCATATAAAATTCATCGAAATCGGCTAAGTAGTTTGGTTTTGAAGTTGAATTGAAAATCTGAATCGCCATTGCTAAGATGCGTCAAATTTTAGTTTCGGCAATATTCGTGCTAAATTTTGTTTCCTTCGGGTCAAAAATGGGTATCAAAGTCCGGTACAAAATTTCAAAGACAAGAATAAAAATCTTTCGGTGATAATAATTGTAATTGACTCGCGGAATGAGATATTCGCTATACATAGGGCAATCAAAATAACCCCGAGCTGTGGGAAAATAAGAAAAAAGAAAACCAGATTAATTTCCGAATCGATGATGTCTAGCCTCACATATTTCAACTCCATGAAAGTCACGATGATTACGTGGGAAGAAGAAAATTGTTTCGTTTCTTGTCTCAGAGTTGTCTCAATGTTTTATGGTAACTAAACTATCCCAGTTTTTTTTTTCATCTCATTCCTCAACTGGATATTACGGGCTTAACTTAACCCCTCGAATCGGTTGGGTCGCTGTGGGGTTTCGAGGTTTAAGTTTCAACCCCCGGCACGTTAGGAAAATTGATACCGTGCGACACCCACGACCTCTTCTTTAGCCTCTCTTATCCTTCTACCGTTCGATAATCCCAGACCCGCCCGCCGAGCTGCAGTCTGCACTTTTGAACTTTACTTCCTAACTTTAATCACCGCTAATTTGCATATACATGAAGTAATGTGGCTGCAGAGTTGAACTGAAAGTTAAACGCGTTCAACAATTTGAAAAAACTTTTTGTTCGCTGGAAAGTAGAAGAATGAAGCTTTGATTTCGTTTTTGAGAAAAGCAAACAAAGCAACAAAAAAAAAAAATCGATCTTTTATTGGAAATGTATCAGTCAAACTATGAAGATAGATTTTATTAAATGAACAAAAAAATCTCGTTATTCTTTCATAAATGTTTCTAGTAACATTTTGGAAAAAAAAACTGTGTGTATCGGTTGAGAATGTGAATTTTATCACAATCTCAATAGCGAAAAATCAAAGCTTCACTTTTCTGCACCGGGTTTTAAAATGTTCATTTTTTGCCGCCGCTGCCACTCCGTAGATTGAATCGTTCTGAATATACTAATATCACGATATCGATGTAAATTAGATAACCAAATTGAAAGTTTTCTAAACTGTTCGTCGCCTTCGCTTTCTCGTCTACGTTGAGCGATAGCCCAGGGGGTTGAATCGTATGTATACCTTATACCCCTCGAACTTTCTGTCGGTAATCGATAATACCTTCTCAGTGATTTACCATTCGGCATCTAATTTCCGCCACTAAGTTATCGTCGACTTCTCATCTTACGGGTCAAGGAGCCATAGAAATCGGTTATTCTATTGTCTGAGTCGGAGGGTTGAACCAATTGTTTCAAATCGTCTCATTCGACAGTTTCAATTGTCTCTCGCCCCCCGAGGCCTTTTTTTCACTCGATTCGACAATATCACGACTGGATGATGAAAAATAATCATCAAATAAGAAAGTCAAACCTATAGTGTACAAAATCTAATATCAAAACGCTTTATTGATGACTGAAAGTGACTGCGAAAGATTATTAATTAATTACTCATCGACTAATAGATAGAAAAGATGATCGTTCCTCGCCTAAGAAGCATCAATTCGTCCAATGAAATCCTTATAAGGTCAGAAACCGTTTACCTCGTTCGAACTTCGCGCCACTCGGGAGAATATTCCTCGGGCTGCCATCTATCGTCGAGCTTTTACAATTTACAGCCAGTAGTCAGTACAGAAGCCCGTTGGAGCCGACTGTGACGCGTCTACCCCTGGTGGTCGCTTCTTTACCAGCCTGACACGAGTCTGAATGAATATTTGAACGAAACGTGGAGAGCTTTTACACGACACAGTCTCTAGACTTTCTCGGTGTATGTAGCTTTTAACCGCATTTTGTTTTTTGTTAAAGGCGAAAGCTTCTTTCTCCGAGAACCACTTAGCGGGGATTATGACCCCCACTCTTCATCTTCTTGAGCCTTGAGCGTAATATGAGGCATGAATTTGCACCTTTTTTTGTCTCCTTGGGTCAAGACCCAGACCCAAGTAGACAAGAAGCTCTGTTTCGTATCAATTTTTTTCTTATCTTGAAGAAAAACTTGTTTCATAAACCCGAAACGAAATTGATAAAGAATTTTCAACGGTACAAAATGAAGATAAAAGCTGGAACTTATAGGCTCTCCTATTTACCTACGTATCTGAAATATGATCTATGCGGCAAATTTTATTCAATAAAATTTACGGCCTAGACTCTAGGATATCTCAGTCCGTTCTTTTACTCTTCTTCTCTTTCATATCTCTTACCAGTAGTCGCACTATCAGATGATTTACTCAGCGCCCCATGGAATATGCGTCTAGGAATACCTACTGCGGGATTTGCAGAACCTACAGAATAAAATTTTCTACTTCTATTCCATACAGGAATATCGGTTTATTATCAGCCTTAAAATAAAGTGGGAGAAATTTTTATCTTATGTGTGTATTTATCTATAGATACTTGAAAAATCAAACTTATGCGATGGCCATCTTATTTCGAAACCAGAATCAAATTCTGTCACAGGATTTTCACTATGCTACTGTTTTTTTTTACTGAGAACAGCACATCTCAGGAATATCACGTCGAAATTCTAGTTAAAAATATGAAAAATTAACAAAGTTATGATTTTTGTTTTTACCAAAAACGTGTCTTTTGCGTTTTTACCTCTTCATGGTTTTTTTTTTTTCATGGTGCAATTTTTTTCAAACGTCAATTTTTCGTACATGATCTAGAAGGTTCGTTGCATGTTCTCTAATTTAAAAAAAAAACTTCGGATTGATAGTTTTCTCACAATCGTTTTAGCACACCTAAATATAGGGTCAAAATTTATTAACTTCCTTCTCCGGTCGGAATTTCTTTTTTCCCGAACACATTACTTATTCTTTGGAAGTAATATCATTGAAAAATGATATGTTGTACACTTTGTACACTGTTAGTCTGATTAGGATCAATTTTGAACAGGATCACCTGTTTGAACCAGTCCTTGAGTAGCCGGTTTTTTTAATTTTGAATTTCCCTTAATGTTACGCTACCTGAAAGGTCAAGAAAAGTACTAAAATTTTTATTTGTTTTCACTTCAAATGTTTATAATTTCGTAAAAAATAATTTTTTTTTTTCAAAAAACGGCTCATCAAGAACTGTTTCAGACATTGAAGATGTGCGATTTGGTTCCAATTTAATTTACATCAGACTAACAGTGTACAAGTGACAGTGTCTACAGTCTATGAAAAATATTGCGTATAGCCAAAGGCGGGAAAAAAAAAATATTTGAAACTCATAGATTGTCTAGATTTGACACAGAGCGGAGTATAAAAAAAAACTACCAAAGTATCTTTTTCGGTACGATTATTAAATTATCGTACATGCCAAGTTTTAGCGAGAAATATTCAGGATTGGAAAAGTTATTCTTATTTATTTTTTTTTTTTGAGACCCAAAACTGCAAAAATTGGACTCGGAATTTGGCGTTTATATACGCCTATAGGTAATTATCAGTTCACAAAAAATAATTGCGACTCCTGTTTCAGTCTCTAATTTTGTGTGAATTAATATCAGGAACCTGATAGAAAATATCCCCACTGAAAATGTTGATGTGATAAATCATGTAATGGTTATTAACGGAATCATCCCTTCATTCATGATATGATTTATCTTCTAAATTTGAAAAAGATATGTTAAAAATCACATAATAATAATATAAAACAAATTTTTTTTTCAATATATCTGTTCAGAGTCAGAAGGTAAAAATCATACGATGAATCACATGAGGATTTCGTTCATAAGATTATATGATACATCAACATTTTTAGTAGGGATGAATTAATAATAATAATAATAGAATGAATATGGCAAGGGATGAAATATGAACTTTGTAAAAAAAAAAAAGTAGTAAAGAAGTAGCTCGCAGGGAGTAGGAGAACTCAGTCGTTTAAACTTGAACCCCTATAATATGGGGTGAATAGTTGTCGCTGAGGTATTGTAAAGATTTCCGTTTCCCTGTACGAGACAGTTTCAAGATTGAGAATCTTCACAGGGGAGGGGGGTTGGTCAATATTTAACCCGGTTAGTAAACCGTGGTTGACATCGCGGTAGTCAGATGTCGCCGTTGAACCTCGACGCTCTAAGTTCAGCCTCTAGCGGAGGCCGGCAGAACTTGTGGGATGTTTTTAAAGTCTGCTAACGCCACACCCAGCCGGCCGCCGGCGTCGGTCCGGAGTCTCGAGAGACTCACCACGATCTCGGCTCTCTGTATAAAAGCGAAGCTTTTTTTTATATCGTTATCAAAATATAGTAAAAAGGGACAATAAGTCGATTAAATTGATGATGTAAATCAGAAATGAAATAAAAGAACATCTATCAGTTTTCTCAAGAGTCTCTGAGTCAGAGCTTTTCGCTTCTCTCTATCACTCCGATACAAATTGCCAGTCGAACTGAACTTACTGAACTCGAGCTTTAATAGCAGACGATATTTTCCCTCGATACTAGCGACACCCGACGGATCCTCGAGCAACTAATATTGATTATAAAACCGTGTAGTGGTTTTTTTTTTCTACTCTTGAACCGTTCGCGGTAGTGCACGCGGCCGGTCTCTCGCAGTCTCTAGTTTTATTCAAATCGTGATTCATTTGAGTGTCGAAGAGTCGTTTGTACATTTAATAGAATATAGTTACGTTTTCTATCAGTGGGATAAAAGCTTCTTCATGTAAGTATCAACAATATACATCAATAAATATCGTCGACTGTTCTTCCAATTTTAAAACACACATATTTTCATTTTTTATTTTTTTATAATCGTCCCAAAAATGATCAATCAGGAAAACGCGAAAAGCTTTTGACAGTAATTTTACTCCACCCTCGGTTCCTTCCGTTTCGCGTAGGGTTTCGTCGATTCCCTGTATCCTGCGTTCCGATAGAGTCTAGAATCTGCTAGGATTTTTTCCCCTTTGCTTTTTCATGATTTCTGATCCGATGTCGTGACGCCTCAGCCCTTTTACGGTTCCTTATTTTTTTTTTCTTCATTCCTCTTCAGGCGGGATATGGCGGTGAGGCGGGTGCGGGTTGAGGGTCGAGGGTAACAAAACACAATCGACAGGGACTGACACTGACGGGACGCCGCTGATTCTGTTCTCCCTCTCTCTTATATCGTATTACAGGTCTCCCTCTCAATAAGTGCCCTCTGAATAAGTTCACTTCCCCGCATTTTAGTTCCCACGCTTCCCCCACCATGAGGCGCTTTGAGTCCACCGAGCAATTGATTCGCTTGCCTCCGAATAAGTTCAAGCGAGCAATTGATTCGCTTGCCTCCGAATAAGTTCGAGACCGAGGGGCTATTCACTTCGATTTTGGGTATACAGGTAACTTTCGACTTCCAAAGACTTCCGAAGACTTCCAAAGAATTCCACAGACTTCCAAAGACTTCCAAAGATTCCGAAGACTTCCAAAGACTTCCAAAGACTTTCAAAGACTTCCAAAGACTTCCAGTTGCGTATTACGAGGAATTCTTCGAATTCTAACCGAAGACTTCTAAAGACTTCCAAAGACTTCCGGGACCGTGTACATAAGACTTCCCAAGTGAATAGCCCCTCGTTCGAGACGCTAATTCATAGAGACGCGACCGAACTTATTCGGAGGCAACGCGACCTTTTAACTCGAGCGGCGAGTAGGCTTTGAGTGGGGGTTTATGGTTTCTCGGAAAAATGTTCCCCTACCGCCCCGAAGCTGAACTTATTGAGAGGGAGACCTGTATCTCGAATTTCACTCCACACGCGAGGGTCTTTGACGCTCGAACTATGATAACTCTCTAGCTGGTGTTGAAATAGTACATTTCGATACTAGAGCGAACATTTTTTTTTTTTGTGAATACAAATTTGTAAAAACAAATTTTTCGCGTTTATCGAACAAAATTTTTCATCACAAACGTGCGTAAAGTGCGACGCTTGCGTGCATATAAAGGCACTTTTCCGCACGGCGTGATAAAAATTATTTTTTAAGATCGCCGGGATGAGATTATGGAAAATTGGAGCCCGATTTTTACCAGATGACAACGTTGTACAATTTTGTAAAATTATTCGAATTTTTGGGAGAAATACGACGTCTTATGATTTTAGAAACTCAGATAACGTTAATTTTTTTTTTTTTATTTGTTGAATACAAATTTTATACGATTCTCATTTTCATCAGAAATTAACGAATGAAAATGTCACGTTTTGGAGAAAATCGCTTTCGAACATTAGATTTTTTTCTTTTTTTTGAAATTACTTTCCACACTGTCAGATATTCTTCGTCATATTTATAATATTTCAACAGTCGTTGATAACGATAAAAAATTGTGATATCATGGACAAAAAATTGATGAAGATTTGCGTGTATTTTGCATTCGCTCCGCGATTTTTGTTTTCCCTTCTAAAGAATCTTAATCTTCATTCGAAATAAAAATCTATAAAAACTGCACTTATTCCTTATCGGTTCTATCAGCTAAATTATTCAAATCCTTAAAATCATTTCTTTTTCTGTTCCTTGAATGGATCGCAGTTGTCAATCTCTGTACCGAAATATCGTGTTAATTGAATCGCGATCGAATAATCGATTATTCTATATTGCAGGTTCCGAAATCGAATTAATTATCATACGTCTAATTGTTCCAGGCGTAGGTACACCAAACCTGTCCATGTTCATGGATTATTCACCACGTCTCGACTATTACCCTGTATTCCGTAACGATCTATGATTTATATGGCTCATACGAATGACACACATCGTTTATAGACGTACCACTTTCGCCAAATGGGGATATCTGCGTCATTAATTATTATACCCGATCGATTCCTGCTCTTCGAGAGACTCGATATTCCCTCCGTATATACGAAAGAGTCGGTGAAAATTGGGATTCGCCGATTTTAGGATGAGGCTGAAGCTAGCAGCCGATCATTTTTAAGCTCTTCCCGAGGGGGTATCCATTCGTGAAATAGTTGGGACAGTTATCTCATGAAATACTTATGGAATGTCATCAAATATCCATGAAATACTCACGAAATGCTTATGAAATGGTTGTGGAATGTGAAATTGTTGGGACACCACATTTTGAAGTGGATACCTCCTCGGCTCTTTCTGGATAGAGTGACATGGTACAAGACATTCGGGTCTCAATTTTTGGGAAATTACTCACACGGCATAATATTTCACAAACTCCAAATTCCGTAGCCTCAGTGTCTGATTTTAATTGAATTCATCACTCTTGGCTCCTAACTATGGCTGCTAGCTTCAGATTCATGATTTTAGGATATTTATAGCGAGACGCTATCTATTCAGCGACTTCATAGGCTTCTTTATAGTGGCCACTGGTCAGGCAAAAGTCTGGAAATTCGAAAAATGGTCAGGGAGGTCAGGGAAAAATCGAGGAATCCGAAAAATGGTGAGGGAAAAATCAAGGAATTTCATGGCGGTGCGAAACAAGACGAAATAAAAGATCCCCACCAATTTTTTCATATTCCTCGCGCGGAAATCTTGATCAATGAAAATAGTAGCAAAAGTTGTGTACATTATAAATTATTAACATTGATTCAGGGCTTCATTCATTAAATATACTTGAATAACCACTAATTCCTCCGAATTTCAGGCAAGGAAAAGTTGGGGATTTTTTTCCCCACTCTTTATAGTCGACTGGAAAAGATGGGACTTTTGAAACCAAAAAATTACAAAATGGTCATGGGACTGGTGCTTTTCAGAAAACTGTCTAATAATAATACCAGTTGTTATTCAAATGGGTCAGACAATGGGGCATCAACTATTCTTTATACTATATTCTCACAATTCTGTCAATCATAAATACAAAAAATTTGATCAGTCTTTTTTCCGGTCCCAGAAGATGAACTCTGCTACTTTATCTGATGAATTCGCACAACGAAATTCGCACTGAGATCGCTAATTACGCCGTCGGAGTTCGTCGTGAGTTGAAGTTTGCAAACGGGCTCGGGGCGAACGTGGGAGTGGGCTGGGTGGGTAACGACCGCGGGGCTTCGCGTTCACTGCGTTTCACTTCACTCCGACCCCGGAAGGGAACAAACGGATTCACCTCTTTGACACCGCACACTGATCATCGACGCCCTTTGACAATACAACACGGAATACGCAGACGTCCAAACTCAACCCACGCTCTCGAGTATGTATGCTTGATGAAATTGCCTTTTCCTCGAAGGTGGAAGATAATCAGGGGAAAAGTAATAGCAAAATGTATTTCAAGTTCCTCCGAATCTTGCCCTGGGATGATCGAGGTGCCGATGGCATTGGGAGTGAGACTGAACGACGCGAATCGATAAACGAGGTGCAGCGAGCAGCGCGAGTCTCATTGAGACGATTTAGCGTCAGTCGAGAAACAATGGTCCAATTACAATCCCCTCGTCGTTATAACCGAATTCGACAATACTTGAACGATCGAATCAACGCCGCGCCCGTTGCTCGACGGACAATCAAATGTCCGATCGAGTGTCCGGGCCTCCGTCCCGCAACGGAGTTTGGACAATTGTTTTTAGGACGTTACCCCGCCCTCGTTGAGAGAGGCTTGTTACGAAGATTAATACGCAGCATCAACCATATGCCACGTTTTTTTTCCTCTTTCTCTTCTCTTTGGTCTTTCACTCAACGAACCGGGATGCAACGTGAATAAAATATCTGGACGATGCTCGAGAGCATAATTGTTATTGTAATATTTCATTCAACGTGTGCTACCCATCCGGAAGTAATCCGCCAGGACCAAAGGGAGCCTCTTTGTCCTCGAAAAGAGGACCGCTTTAATCCCCCGAGACTCTGTGTCACTGTGTGCAATCTGTGTCCGCATATATTATAATATCCAGCACACATGAACACACTTGGTTCCTTCTTCTTGGAGAAACTTCCGGTTCTCTGGTTTCAGATTTTGAAAATAAGATGAAGTTATTGCAATCGCCCCGAAAATATAGAAAAAAAGGGAACTGATGGAACCTCGAAGTGTTCATTTGCTTCAAACTCGCATTCTTCGACCCTTATCTCATGGTTTTACTTCGACGATGCAGAATACCGCAAAAATGTGTGAATGTGACGTTCGTATAGTAAACAGAACTAATCTAGTCAATTGTGAAATGAGTCATCGTCACGTGACTCTAATGCATCCATGTCATACCGGGAGAGTCGACGTATGACGATAATGTGAATGGAGATAACGCTTGCGTCTGATGCAATATGTATGTCCTGAAGAATCGAGGCGAGCATCAAGTCCGCCGATAATACGCCCACTGAAATTTTCTGGGAACCGAGCCAATACCTTCTTCTCCGCCTTGGCCACGGTGCCTGGCGTCGACATTGATTTAAACTGTGAATAAATAAGAACTGGGAGGATCCCGCGTTCTGGTTCTGATCGAATAACCGAAATACAAATATTCTTCGTGCCTTCGGGGCTTCGGGTCCCGCTGATTACGAACGGGACGTTAATCAACCTCCAAAAACCTGGAAGAGACTCCGAGGCTCAATTCAGGCTGAACTAGTTCGCCTCTGGTTCACCAGTTGTGACTAGAAAATGGGGCAAAGAAGAATGGATCACCGAGACAGCACAGAAAAGTCATCAAATGTCCCACTTTTTGACGTCCAAATCTTGCCTTGACTCTTAAAGACGTCTTTTGAGAGCCAAGTGAGTTCTGTGCCGTCTGGGTAGTCGATGAACGAACGCGATTCCGTATTTTATAGTCGTTATAAACTCGAGGTCCGACTCCCCAAATCCATTCGACTCGTCTTTATCTGGTCGTTAGATTATACCGAGAGTGAAATGATGAAAGAGACGTTCAGTCGAGCAACGCCACACGTATCTGTACCCACTTTATCATTATCGATGCGACGCTTCGACGTTCTAACGCTATCTCATCTTCTTTCCTATTCCGATAAAAGCGAGAAGCGATCCAGGTGTCACGAACAGAGCCGAAGATAGGGTATTGTCAACCATTATCGTACACGCGGCTAGACTCGATATTTTCATACGTTGGTGGTTTATATATCGAAGAAGCATCTGCATCCCAGACATTGAAAACTGAAAATTACTTCGTTGATGTACCTGAAACAGATGAAATTATTAGAAGAAATGAAAAGTTGAAAGATACCCCAGTTGGAAACGTTCGAGAATTTTCATGGAGAAAGGAATGATGAAAGACGTGGCTCATGTATGTTTCCATCCGCACCCTGTAGTGTATCATGAATTACGTATACGACACACGAGCTGAGGGATGGTTGGGATACACAGAGGGATATGTATGTACGTATCAAGCCAGGACAGTATGCGCAAACACGGGGTTCATTACCAGGGAGCTTGATTGGGGGTAGCTAGTGGAAGCTGACGGAGGTTGATTAGAATTGGCTTTGAGATTTTGAGTTTGTCTTCGCGCAGACTCGGTTGACCTTCTTATCAGCAATTATTCTAATTGGAATTATCCACGGTTCGACAATCCCAGTGTTGCTATCCGCTATCAGGTAGATGAAGACGATATAGGATGAAATCTTCACGACTGTATTAATCGGAACGAGCTGTTCAAACAAGAGGAAAGAAGAAAAACACCTTCTACTCTTCTGCTACTGCAAAAATGAAGAAAAGGGAATGAAATAAGATGAGAAGAGGTTCATTTTCTACCGTCGAACCTTTAATTCTTCCATTTTTTTCGATGAAAATTTGTACTCGAACTTTTGTTGGGTCACTAATCACGAATCTGAAGTCTGATTTGCGAAATTTGAAATTTTTCGAACCGCTGATCAAGGATCTGATCCCTCAACTTCCTTGGATTTGAGTCCTTTTCATTCCTTCCTTTTAATTTTTACTCTTCTCGCTCTCAACTTTCTTGATTTGGTATTTCGCCAAACTTTCGTTCACATCGAAAACCGGGACCGGTCAGACGAATCGACGTCACACACCGACATGGCTACTTCTGTTCGTAAAACTTAAATAAACCAAGTGAGTCGTTGAACCGCTGAATAGTTCTGCTTCTGGGTTTCGTGATTCACGCCGAAATCAACTACCCACAAACATTTACTAGCCTCTACTCGATTTTGTAGAAACATTCACCACGCTGGAAGAAGTTTCTCGAGTACGTTTGATATTTTTAAATCACTTCAGCAGATCACTGCTGCCAAAGCTGCTGCTTCAATCTGCTACTATTTTTTTTTTCCATCTAGTTCAGCATCGAGCTTCCAGAAGGTCAAACGCGAGCGGTGATGATCTATGTGTGACAGATACGTGAGACGATGATGATGGATGGTAAATTAATGAAGCTGAAGCTAGCAGCCAAAAAGTGCTGAATAATTTCATTGAAATGAGACGACAAATGAGCCACAGAATTTGAAGTTCTCAACTATATTCTTCGCACGTTAGGAAAGACGTCTTTTTCTCCCAAAGGGATTAGGAATGGAGGCTCGCCCCCATGCACGGCTTGTAAAAAGCAATCAATTTCCTATCGCGTTATCTGACCGAGCTTCTGCAGCGTGAAAAAGCGATAGGCGACAGCGAAGAAAGGGATAATCGCCCGAGTCGAACCTGCTTCAATCTCCCGAGGATTAAAAAAGCTTTAACACTTCTCCTCGGACTCGATTATTAATCAAAAGACGTTCTTCCTCCGGTACGCAACTCGCGTCATAGAGCTTGGCTAAAGTTAGACCTCGGTGCTACTGGACTATTTTCAATGGCTTGATACTCTGTATCTACGCGATCTAATATTACCTAGTTCAACTACATGGTAACGCGATGCTGTCAGAACTGGGTCACGCCTCCGCCTCGGCTGGTCTGCCCCTGAATTAATTAGCCGGTTCCCAAGCATTCCAGAATTTTTAACGAGGCTCAGTTTCGCAAAAATTTTATCCCCCCCAGCGAACAAAAATCGGGGATAAAAGTTTCTCTAGTTGCTCTCGAAAGCTCGCGGTGCTGAAGTAATAACTTGAGTGATCGCTATTGGGGTCAACGACTCTCCAGACATGTGGCAAATGCAGGAGAGCACTCTTCTTTGACTTTGACTTCCATCTTTCAGAAAAAATGAGAGAAAGTGAGAGAAACTACACCAAACATTGGGGTATATTTATAACTCTGGAAAGATATGTTATCCAACATTCTTAGAATTGGAATAGCTGATCCCCTTCCCTGAAAACAGTTTCTCAGACTCGATGGTTGGATCTTGGTATTTGAACTAGGGTGATATGTAGCAGGTCATACACAGAGTGTGATATTTGATCCTTTTTTTATCCGCGAGGAAGAATGTTTTATCTTGTGAATATCGCACGCAGAGAGGATAAACAAACAGTCAACAAACTGTATGTATGGACCGACAGACTTATTTCGGTCTTCTTACTCGAAAGCTTTATTTCTGGACTATGGTTTCTGCCAAATAGGCCGAGCTCAGACTCACAACAGTCGAATTTCATTTGCTGCATCCTTTTTTCAGTGATTCTTTATATACGAGGTTTGAGAATTTATTGATACACGGTCGCTGGTTAGGTTAAATAATAATTGAGTCAGGAGACAAAAAGCTCTCAGCTGACTCAATTTGGACGTTGTCATAACAATCTATGGCGCGGCACCAATGTCGGGGTGGATGGACCGTCTCTCGAAGATGAGAAAATAAAACAGACATATTTTCCCATCGATGGACGTGGAAGACTGAAACGATATTTTTATCCGGAGGATTTGGGCCCATATACACGGACTACTGTAGCGAGGGCTTATCCACTCCCTTATATCACGCGGGGGCGTCTTGTGTTCGCAAGAAGAAATAAAATCACATATATTTCATGAGGTTTTAGCGGATTTTCAACATTCCAAAAGCCGTGTAAAATCCGAAGAGAATTTTGAGGATTTCTCTTCAGGGATTCTCAAATAAATTGCGAACCAGAGGAGATCGAAGCCGATTGATACAATATTTTAAGAATAAAAAAATTGGAACATAGTGTGATCAATAAAATTCCCCAGAGTGAAGTAAAAATCATGAAATATTGCTGATGAAAATTGGTACCAGAAGATTTTTGGGGTCGCTGATGACGAATCCGAGGTCAGATTTCGAAAACTTGACGTTGAGCTTCCGAAAGTCAAATTGAACAATGATTTTTTAGTGTAAAATTGGAAAGTACGGAAGCTGCTGGTAGATCAAGACTAGTTTTTTAATAACAATTAGTCCTAGAATTGTCAGGGAATTTTTGAACCTATCGAAAATTGTTTGACGTTTTGAAGAAATGTAAGAATAGTTCCAGAACCAATTCATGTAGGCAATAATTCCAAATCTTATACAAATTTACAAATATTGAGTGTAAAAAGAATCTCTGAAAAGTGTTACGATTCTCAGATAACTTTGGATCCTGTTTATTCAGCAGAAACCCTAAAAAATTGCAGTTAAATGAGTAAATTCTAATCTTACGGAACCCTAGCGACCCTAAATCTAAACACTTTTTGTCACACCCGCACGGAAAGTTTGATTCTCGAAGCCTGCAATGTAGCGTGCGTAAAAGTCCTCATTTCCAAACAGTGCGGAAAGCTCCACTTCATTTTCCGCACTCACGTAACACTGCATACCATTTGATACCGCGATTCTGAAATGTCAAACGAATGATTAATCGACGCTCTTTCATTCCGCAGGTGGCTCCGGAAGGGGTGAAGGTGAAGGAGGCACCGGTGACCTTCCGGGTGGCGGCGGAAGGCGCGTCGGCGTCGTCGGGGGCGGAAACGTCGCCCGAGGCACCGGCGGGGGTGGTCGTTCAAGGGACGAGCCACGTCGCCACACTCTCAGCGGTGACCATCAGCCGTCCCTTCATCATCAGCAATTCAACTCTCAGCTACATCCGCTTCATCCTCATCATCTTCCTCCTCCGCACGGCCGGTACGGCACGCCGTCAAACAGACACGCGACCACGATGGACCTCGAGGTAAAATTCACTCTACAATTTGGGACTTTGCACGATTTTTTTTTATTTTTTTATTTCACATATCAGTAGTTTGGAAAAAGAAATGATCAGGTCATATATTTTTTCTTTTCTCAATTGAGACGAAATCGAAGGAAATAGAACGGATTGAAAATTACTACGTTGTGACGTCACCGAATTTAATTGCAGTTCTTTTTTTTCATTTTCGTTCTGGTACAGATCAGGTATACGATTTCCCTTCGCTCTCGTTAAAATTCATCCTCTATTCAATTTGAGTTTGGAGAAACTCTTCGGAATTAGTTGAGATGTTAGGTAAAAACTCGGTTAACTAACGAAGGTCTAGTCTTTCCAGGTGAGTTGATAGGCTAATTAAAATCGAAACGAAAAGTTTGTCTTTGTCGTGAAGTAACTTTATTTTACTTCATCCCTTACTAATTTCCTCGGTTTTGTATAAACTTGAACTTTTGATACCGTATCGAGTCTTCTGGTGTAATTGAATTTTAAATCAAAAGATTCGCAGCTTTGTTAACGTAGAGGGAGGAACGAAGAGCGAAAAAAGAAACTTCGTAGATTCTATGGTACGAAGTTGAATGAGGAAACTAAATTATCCAATCGATCCTCCTCGCGCTACTATCGAGTACGTATTTTAGGTACTTTGATCACGTGAAAGGAAGCCACGAAAGGTTCTTCAAAACTAGTCAATTTATCACCATCGATTCGTTTCCTCGTTCTTCTTCGATCGGTTTACAGCCTACTCCAAACTTCTAGGTTTCCGGAAGCTATAGAATTACTTTTAGCGTGTTGAACAAATCGGAGACTCTGTAGAAAGTCGAAGCTAATGAAAGAGAGAGAAACGAGCCTTTTTTAACTCTAGATTTCAAAAAATACTTCAATTTCACGGATCGTTTACAGATTCGTTACAGAAAACTGAAAAAGTGCCTTTTTTGGCTCGCTGAAATTTCAGCTAAAAATATCAACGTTTGTTTCCGGGAGTTGATCAATTTCCAAATTTCGACTTTGAGGAAGAGAAAAAAACTGCAAGATAAAGTATAAAAAAGTATTCGAGATTGTAGAAGTTATTCCGTTTCAAATAATTATCAATATTTTGGGGTCAAATTTAGAATATAAAAAATCGACAACCTACATTTTTAACCAATTCTTCTTATAGTAGGGAAAGGATAAATAATTGATTGAAAAAAAAAAAAAAAAATGTACCGTGAATAATGAAGCGATCGTCCACGTAACTGGGTCAAACTTTCCTCGTAGCCGATACAGAGAAGAAAAAACGGGGGGAAAAAAGGCCGTTGAATAAAGTAACGAGAGACAAATCTAATTATCAGAGAAGAGACACTCACGCTTCACGCCGTCGACTCTCCCGTTTTTTTTTTCGTTTTTTTTTTTCTGTAACGCTCCGACGCTCTATACTTCACACCCCACGAGGGTTAATTTACACTCACCGAGTAGTTATATAGCTCGTGTTTACCAAGGAAACGAAAACAAACTTAGGCTTAAACTAAACCGAAGCAAATTTCAAACGAGGTAGGGGATTTTAGGAAGACAAGCTTATACAAGGAGAGTTACTTTAAGTGGACACTCCGATTTGGATGCAAATTTAGCCATGGGTAGTACATAGTGTACTGATCAAAACGCTATATGACATTCGGGCAGTAGGGGCCCTGGGGCGGAACGAAAAAATTAAAAAAGGAGTCAAATTTTACTGACAAGGAGAGTATCAGGCCTCCGGGTCACGGATTTCCGTGAAACTAGCTGGGTTGTTTCTTCGGCCCAAAATATGAGGCCCCTGATGCTTAGTTTCATCTAATGGGCCTTTCTTCAATCCATTCGTGATTGATCAAATCAGCAGTTTAATCAGCACAACGTCATGGCAAATGTAATCTATGGTGAAATTTTGCCTCTAATATTCATTTTCAATGTAGATTCGTGCAGATTCAATGATAGGGTCTCATAAACTCAAGGATAAACGGATTATTCTGCAGTGTCAGTGGATAACCCATGCATTTTCGCTGTTATAATGTATAGTAAATCAAGTGAAGAAAGGCCCATTAGATGAAACTAAGCATCAGGGGCCT
>JAFFZH010005463.1:0-10776 GCA_018420115.1 Euura saliciscinereae
ACCCCCGGTTGGTCCTGACTCTGAGATCCGGAAGCGGCTCGGATACGCTTCCAGGCGATCTTTTCACAAGAGGTATTGCTGACTCGCCGTTCAAATATCAACAATATGTACAGCAAATGAAAGCGTTAAGCATAACCTTTCCGAATATCGTGTAGCGAAATTTCTCCAGGCAGTCTAGAAAATTAGGAAAAACATATTAGAAGATGGAAACATCAAACTACAACTTTGACCTATAGTACCGTTCGATCTGTTATCTATAGCGGTGGAGATATGGACACTGCGACAACTAACCCGTGTGACAACTAGCCCTGGTCTCCCCTACTCCACGAAAGCACTCTTGATATAACTCTACGAATAATTGATTATGATTTTAATTGCTGCCCGTGTAGTGCCACAAGGCAAGTCCTTGAGGCGGTGTACGCTTGTTAATTGTGCTATTTCTTTAAATGTATACTGATCACAGAGATGAGTTTTAGCTTTGAGAAAGAATGGAAGAAACGAGGCTGACGCCTCACTTTCTTAGTAATTCAGATTCCTTTGGCTGCCTTAATCACAACGTATATCATCGTTTCGATTACATTGATACGTCTTTTTGGCTAGAGTACCAATATAGTGTTGATGACGTGATTAGTACTAATTGGTACGTCGATAGAAAGAGCAATCCGAGTGATTAAAGTAATTCGCACTTCAGTTTTCAAATGCATAATACTCCTTTTTTGCCATGTAAAAAACAGAAAACAAACGCAATTAAGAGCATCCTGGAGTCAGGCTTTACCCACCGTACCGAGTTTTCACTTGTTTTCACTGACATTAAAGCCTACGCGTCACGAACGCGAAAAAGAAGTGATGAGCGCAATTCTATATTTAATTCCGAAGATTTATATTGCAAAACTTCTTTATTTCATGCACTGTGACGGGGAACTCTTGCGGCCCGCTACGCCGGATCAGTAACGGGACCGAACCCAACGCCCAATTAACAAACAAATTACTTTTCAAACAAAGCTCGGGTTTGGGCGCCAGCTGGGTAGTTATCCCAACAATAAACGAATTGACTGCAAATAACAAATAACTAGCGAAGGTCATGTTGCACCGGCAAGCATCAACCTGCGGAGAGTGGCGTGGGTGGGGTTAGCAGCGTAGAGGGGGGAAGAGGGGATGAGGAGAACAGTGCGAACAGGCCAAGCAAGAAAGAAGCGTAGTTAGGGTAAACAATAATCAAAATTAATTTATTTCCGCCCCACTCGGGGTACGGAGGTCCCTCAAAGGTAAATGTGACTGGTTAAAACAAAGCAACAAAAGATAAATTCTTTACTAAAATTAATTAACAATGACCTGTTCCGGTCTGACTCGAAAACAATGCAAGATTCTTAATTCTAGAAAATAAATGATACGAGAGCTGATTATAGAAAGACTAGGCCCGCGTAGGGGCTAAGGCGGAAGGCCATGAGCTTGAGTGCGGTTTTAGAACGCCCGTCGAGCCTGTACCGATCCTTGATCAGTGTTGTAAAAGGTACTTAATTTTTAGTACCTAGGTACAGGTACAGGTACTTGCAGAAAAAAGTACCTAGGTACAGGTACAGGTACTTTTTTCGAAGTGTACCTAGGTACAGGTACAGGTACTCAAGTTGTACCTATATTTAGGTACTTAGGTACTTTTTTTATGGGAAGTACGAGCGCAATCCGAAAAATATGGACAAAATTATAGACCAGACAAACAGGTTATTTCATATTAAGGGGAGGTTACCGTTCACAGGGATGAAAAATGCACAAAGTTCGGACATTATTTTTTAACATGAAATGAACACTTTTGGAGGCGGAGTTTCACCTATTTCATTCATTTATTAGAGAAGAAGAAATTCCAATTTTGTAGATAAGAAAAAATATAAAAAGGCGGCTCCAGCTCCTGTCAACTACACTGTGGGTTCCGGTTCACGCGGGCCCCACAGCTTCAACGGATGAATCGATTGACATGTATCTGTATTCATTTTGAAGCAAATTAAATTTGCGAGGCCATAACGCAGCATTTTTTATTTTTTTTTGTGAAAAATTGATTTAAAAATATTTTTTCCGGCCGTTGAAGCAAAGGAAATAGAAAATGAAACAATTGTTTTTTGTTCGAAACGGCTGCCATTTTGTTATACGGTGGTTTGTCAAAAACTGAAAACCGATAAGCCCCGGAAATTTAGTCTAGTTTGATGGGTTTCAACCCCCTTCGTTTAAAGAAAACTGAATTCCAATAGGCGGTGCTGGGCGCATGAAATTAGTCACCGCCATTGCTGGTGCTCCGAAAATGGACGAACATTTTCACAGTGTTTTCACATGAGTAAAGTACCTTGAATTGTACCTAAAAAATAGGTACAGGTACTCCTAAAAAGTAACTAGGTACAGGTACAAGGTACTTATCTGGAAAAGTACCTAGGTACAGGTATAGGTACTGAAATTTGTACCTAGGTACAAAAAAAAGGTACTTGTACCTAGGTACTTTACAACACTGTCCTTGATAAAGTAATCCGCGACGTTACTAAGTTACCGGGGATAATTCCTCCAGCAAGCTCGCCGAAGAGTGAGCCACACAGCAAAAGTGAAACGGTACAGCTTCGACACGAGGTCTAGCTTAATTTCTACGGTTCGACGTGAGGTCCTGACCCCACTCGAAGCTATCGCTAACCTTACGCAGGGTAAATTCCCTATAACAAATGACTCGCGATGCTAATTAATTATGAATAAACAATGACTAGGCCTCTCGGAGGCTGGAATTAAAGAAAATCTAACCAACTACGCATTCATACAAGGCTCTCGCCCCGCAACGTCGCCCACAAGGCGTGCCGTGACGATCTCAGATTCAATAAGTTCCCGTTTAGACAAATTTTTCAGTTCAAGGCAGAAGGTTCGCTGTTTTATTGACTCTAATTATGATTCTGTAGAAGGTGCTGGCTACGGCCGACCACTCAGGGTCCGTCGAGAGACAACCAGGGCAATTTTCTAGACACGAGGCCGTTACATTCAAATTTCAAGATGGCCACTGGTTGATTCAGGCACGAGGTAAATGCTTGGACTCACCGACGATTGTTTTCTCAGCCGGGATCTCGTCCTTCGGTCTGGATCTTCTCCCACTGATTTTACTCTTTCTTAGCTCGGCAACGAATTTGAATACCCCAACGGGTGAAAGAACAGTGCAGTTCAGTTTCCGTTCAACAGTGCAAAGTGCAGATCAAAAGAGACACAGTTACTCAACACGCCTCTACTAGGCCAGGTCCTAATCGCAAGTGCCAGACAGCGTGTCGCCGGCTCGCCGGCGTATCCCCACTCCTAGGGCTATCGATTCGCAATCGACCCAGGATCTGCGTCCTGCTATTGGTTACGCAGCCTGTGCCTAACTTAATGTCAAAGGGCTGACGCAGCCGTCTCGATCCTGGCTACGTTCAGAGTTATCGTAGTCTTGTCCTGCAGGGGTTCTCGATCTGGGGCTCCTGGTTCCTTGGCGGCTCGTATTTCATTGCAGGCTCTTCAGGCGCGGGAATCTCGTCCGCCGACCACTCGTCCCTCGCTGATCTTTATGCCCAGGAGGCTATTGCCCCGCTGATCGTTTTGGGAACCCCTGGCCTTCTCTAGTGTCAGTTTCTGTGTCTTTGTTCGTGGTCGTAGCTTCGTAGCGTCGTTCGTTTACATGTAAGGAGAGTTCAAATAAAACAGGAATTAATATCGACTCGGTTCGCTTTGTATCGTCACGGCCACCAGGCAGGGTCTGTTTCGGCGCGGGATTCAAAAAGAGTTTCAGGCATTCATTCACATTTTCTCATGGGATGTTCTTTATTACTGGTCCGTTGGGGTTCGGGGCTTTTTGTAACAACAGGTGAAAGCTGTCATGTTACAATATATGTATGTATATATATCTACAGGTTTATGATTTTTCATTCATTTTGATTTTTTTTCACATATATTTTAAATTACAATTTTTTAAAACAACCACTTCATTAATTATTTTTTTTTTAATTTATGATCATTCGTCATACATATTTTTCAGATATAATAATGAGACTTTTGTTTTTAATTACATGAAATCATTAGCTGACAGTCTTGGGTTTTTCATAGGTCTTGGAGCATCCTCATCTTCGCTATCTGAATCGTGACGGCGGGGTTTGAAGAAACTACCTTTGCCAATGGCACGTTTCGGAGTCCTGTTAATTTTTTCGATTTTTTCGAACGCCAAGTGTTCTATTGAGAGGTCGAACGTTATACCTGTTCGTGTGAGCTTGAATCCACGAGTTTGCAATATTATTGATGCATGCATGTACGTCGGTATCAATAGCGTACTCCAGCTCACGTCCTCAATTTCGGTTGTGTTCATCACTTGACCTAGCGGGACCTCAATTTTACTTGGTATCTGTCCATCGTTGTAAATTTTGACGTTGAAGATTGCAGGTGCGATCTTACCGTCTATGACCTTTGTTCCGGTCATGTATTTTGTGCGAATTGATGAAGCTAGCGTTATCACATCATTAATTCCATATTTCAGACAAGCCTTCTGGAATTCTGGTAGTTCAATAATACCTCGAATATCATTTATGATTCGTTCGAACAATTCTGTTATTAATTGACGACTCTGTTCGTGCCACCAATGTTTGACTGTGGGCATCAATAGACTGACTCGGTGCTGTGGACGAAGTTGTCGCATCACAGAAATTTGAGAACGATCTTGGAAATTCTCAGAGTCGTTGACAAATGCTCCATATGCGTTACCAATAACACAAACCGCCAATGGTCGACGATATCGGTATTGTATGAAATTAGCCTTCTGAATTGGAATTTTGCTTATGCGAGATTTGGCTGCTCGTAGCTCTGGTACAGTTTTCACGATGAGAGTACCTGGTGAATCTTTGATTACGCTGTCGAAATATGGAGTACTGTTCTGCGTAGTGAAGAACGAGTTGTTTACGTCGGGTTGACTGCTGTATTCAGATTGTGCGATTGATGGAACCTCCTCATCTGATGAGTCTTCTGTATGAGCGGATGATGCATTTTTAACATTGGGTTGCTCTTGCTGGGTCGCCATACCAAGCTTGTTCGAGCCGCTCCGTGTCTTCGATGGTATCTGCGTCGATGTAGTTGGTTTCATAGTTGTTGATTTGTTCATCTTCGAAATGGTCGTAGGAAGCTCCTTCGAAGACGAATGAAACTCTTCCTTGATTGTGTGACTGTTGAACTATAATGAAACACATTAATTTTCCGTCAGTCTTTCAAATTTTTGTGTGCTCGGTCCTCCAACACTAGAATTGGGATTATGTTCGCTTACCTTGAGTCGTACCGTCTAAATCGGTGGAACCTTCTAGAGCCTGTCGCCAAAGCTCCTGGTGCTTTGATGTGTCGTCGTTACAGGGTACGAGTGATTCTCGCGAGATATGGTCTGTGGATGCTGTAGTAGCTTACGTATGGTATGATTTCAATTCGTCGTTGTTTGTAGAGAATGGCGTCAATTGATGTACCGTTGCTAGTAGTTACTCCGAGCGTTGATACTAGATGCACTTCATGCATTTCTCGTAGAAACGAAACAATACGTGTGGCGCGTGGTGAAGTGAGATCAAAGTTAAAATCGCCGCATATAACGAGTGGGCTCTGACATATTGGTGGACCTTCTTCAAATTGGAATTTGTAGGACATACGTTTATTGAACTTAGCCATCACAACATTGAAGAGATGCATCAGTTGTCGTTCAGTTATTCGTGGTTTAGCGTACATTGCTACCACATGAAAGCTTTTTATTTCGATACCATCATTGTCAAAACGTTGAACCCGTGTGCATGCTGCGTCGCCGTTAACAGTTTCTGATAGATTGAGATTTGTGTACGTGCATTTTATTGGTTAATTTTCTTTTTATTATTTGGTAAATCGCTACTCCGCCAGCTCGTACGTTGGGTTTCCTAAATCGGGATATGCATTTGAAACCGGGTATGTGAACTGGTTCAGCCATATCAGACATCCACGTTTCTGATAACGCTAATACCTCAGTTTCTTTTAAAATTGGATCCGTCGCGATGTCGTTTTTATGTGCGTGTAAACTTTGACAATTTAGATATCCAAGTGACGTAAAGTTCTGTTCGTTCGTCTCCCGTAGAAACACTTGATTTTTTTGGACAACCGTTTGCAATTTTACTTTCTCCAAGCGCGCGAACTCCGTAGCGAGCTCGACTCGACTGTTTGGCTTCTGACAATGATAAAATTTGTGATCCTCCTTCTTATTAACTAGGAATAACCCTTCCAACGATCGTGCTCTTGAGAGGGCCACATACACCATAGCTATATCGTGTGTTTTGTCATAGCTATAGATAACTTGGTCGTAGGAGCCACCTTGAGCCTTGTGAATAGTCATTGCACCACCAGGCATAACTGGGAATTGTGATCTGCGAACTTTACTTGTCCGACCCACGTTGATTGTCGCATTTCGCTTCAACAACGGAGTGAGGTTTGATTGGAGATGCAAACGGCGTATGTTTTCTTTATATTTTAACCGAGCTAGAGCCCCCGTAGCCGCTCGATCGAAGTGAAACCAGAGTCGGAATGGTTCATCGGTGTCGGGTTTATTTTCGATGTATCTCAAGACACCCAGTGCACCGTTTACTAATCCATCAGCGTTGTCTGTGTTCTGAGTCACTATATAAATCCGCCCCATCACCAGAACCAACGATTTAATCATTTGCCCAGTTTGTGATATTTTCATCTGGTGCAGAGTCCTCAGTATATCAGTCGCACGCAATGAGGTAACATTCCCCAGTACCTGATCGTCCGCGTCTACGATTACTCGTTCTGGCTGGGTGATCAACGCGTTGTAGTTATATTTCTCGACGTCATTGTTGAGAAAGAACAATCGAACAGCTGTACACAAAGTCGGGTTCTCCATGGCAGTTTCATTGTCGATGAAACGACTCTCAATCATTCTGCGCTCGTGGCCGCTCAACATGTCACCAGTTCCGATTTTGGTCAACACCTTCGAGAATTTTCTGTCGGCCTGCCTCATCACCTCAGTTAGCGGATAATAACGTAGTCGCTGCCACACCATTCGATCTTGTAATATATTTGGCGGCCGTGCGTAAACCGGTCGTGCAATAACCGGTGGAAGTTGTTGAAGATCACCACACAATATTATGTGAAATCCGCCAAAGGGTTTCGTCGGATCTTTACCAATTGACATGAGACGTTCGTTAATACAGTTCAAAATTTCATTACTGGCCATACTAACTTCGTCAACGATAATTAACGATACTTCATAAAAATCACATCGCATCGTTTGTTTCACTTGACCGCTCAGAGAACGTTTACTCGGGTTCACGTTGATATTGAACGTTGCATGAACCGTATTCGCATCGAGACATACCGCAGCCTTTCCTGTAGTAGCACAAGCTACGTAAGCATTGCGACACGTGTTGTGCCGCTGTGTGAAACGGTTGCACGTCTCCATGATCACCTTTAGCAGTGTAGTTTTTCCCGCGCCAGCCGGGCCCGTCAGGAAAATTTGAATAGTTTCTTCTTGGTTATATAGGATACGATTAATATACTCCAATACCAGTGTCTTTTGTCCATCGTTGAGTGTGCAGACTAATTCGCAATATTGTTTATGCGGTAGTACATTTTCGACTCTTCGTACAACAGTATTGTGATTTATTGTTATTAAATCGTCGTTATTCGCTCTCACTGGAACGGGGATTAGATAGTCATCCGGAACTGTTGTGACTAAGGGGCCGGGGGTCGGGGGTAATCTCCGCAGTTGGTGCATTATTTGATTCCTCGTGGATGAACGTGGCGACGTCTTCGTCATCTGACTCTGATATATTGTCATCTAATTCAGCATTATCATTTTCTGCATTGCCTAATTCATTTCGATTTTGTAATATTTTATGTTCAACGTAATTCGCGATAAATTCTGCTAAATGAATGTCGATATACTCGGCTGACCTTGCTTCGTATCGCTGAATCAAATTGGTCATCCATACATCGGTCGAAGAACCACTCAAAGCTTCGGCATCCATTTTGGATCTTCTTTTGCGAACCAATACTCTTTTTGACGGGTGTTGCGTTGGTATGAATCGTACGTCTCTGCTCATCTCACTCATGGGTAACCGTAATAAAATCCAAGCAGCCTCTTGAACACAGATCTCGATTTTATTGAGTACTTGTATTCCTAGTTGTTTCATACAAGCGTCGTAGTCGAGCTCGGGATACTCATTTCTAACTTCCACCAGAGCGCGATGTAAAGAGCTGTAACCACGTTCGCTTTTGTTGATATATTCAGCCACATATGCAGCACACGCATACGCGTCTAAAATAAATTGAATGTCCATGTTAGATTGTAGCACTGCCGAAACGGTTTGATTAAATGGACACGTCCAAATGTCTGTAATTGATCTTTTTTAAAACACTTTCACCGTTGAGATACCATGCCGTAATATTTGGATGTATTCCTCTATATCAAGAATCACGTGTTGTGCCAAAAAGTCTTCCAAAGATTCGTACACCCTCTCCTCTAGATCAATGTGTAAACGTTTATTCAACTCAATTAATGAGTCATTGCGTTCATCCACGGGTATTGGAAATAAAATTCTATGGCGATCCATTGGCCAATAGGGGATACCGAATCTACAAATTTTCGTTGTTTTCTTGTAGCACGTGTGAGTATGGTTATGAGTTTGAACTGGTCGGGTGTTGTAGAGCTTGCTTGAGTCAGCTGTTATCATTGTGTCAATAACTTCAATCAGCGCACTCATGTCAGTGGTTTGATCTATTTGTTCCGAAACTTGTGGAACGTCTTTTAACCAAAGCAGCATGTGACAATGAGGGCTCCCACGATGTTGAAACTCATATCGCAGAAAATAATCAATCACTTTATGTTTGCCAAACGGTCCATTTGCTTGCTTGAGACCATTAATGATCGTATCCACAAATTTCTTAAAGTACAAGCAACAGAGTATCGGATCGTTGTTGATCAATTCTGCTCTGACAGATGCCGACAAGTTTAAAAACTCCTCGTTTTTAAGATTGGTTTGAATTGTGTCGGCGTCACAGTGTTGAAATCTGTATGCGTAACGCAACAATTGTGGCCAATGAATTTCCGAAGCACTCAACGTCATGAATAACGTAGGTTTACCGAGTTGCCGCATCATTGCGAACAAATCATGTTTCTTTCCCGTCCAGTATTGAACAGAATTCGGAAGGTCTTTCAAGAACGATTCATTTCTATCCATGAGATGACGGATAAACATAGGGTTTTCCAAGTCCTCACGAGTAATCTGTGATCCGTTGAACTTTTTTGTTTTATATAACTGATTTAGCGAAGTGATAGTACGTAAACGTAGAATTTTCGCTACCGTATACAATAATTTGTTTGATTTTACCGCTCGCCTGTCTCTGCGTCGAATTTCACTCGTAGCCATCATGAATGGAGTTACTCTTATTTTGAATTTTCTAGGGACACCGTAATAAATTTGTGGGAACGCAAGTTCTTCAGCGTACTCGTCAAACGCAAGAGACAGTGGGCGTTCGCTGGCCGTCGGAGCCAAGTGCAAAATCAAATCTTCTCCCCAAAACAAAGTCTCCTGATACATCGTTAGAAATTCTTCAGGATTGTACTTTTTATCATCACGCTTGGTAACTGTAACAAACTTTTCGCGACAAGCAGTTTCGTGTTGATAAAATTCCTGTTGTATTTGAGCATGCACATTTTCATTATCCTCCATCTCAGTATCCGAGTAAATTTCAAAATCATCATCGATGTTGCCGGATGTTTGTGCGTCGATTACGTTATTCAAGAATGCTTCGCTGATGGTAACGTTATTCATTCGATACAAAGGAGTGTTGATTGAATATTTAATCCACGTTTTTATCCCTGCTAAAAATGTCTCATAGAAAAGCATACGAACATAAAGGATTGCTATGAGACTCCATAGGATTCTATACGGCCTATCTGTACTCAAATATTGCTCAGATAGAACACCTATAGCATTCTATTAGTTTCTATTGATCTTGTTCTCTACATGAATTTGCTGATAGAGAAACAATGAGTTCCTATAACATATTTTGTACAATTCCGCAATCATATGATCCTATTACAAATTTCAGATCAGAAAATAATCCGTTTCCTTGGAGTTTCTATTCGTTTCATAGGTGTGAGATTTTAGCTGAACATCCGCATACCAATATTTGCTGAAACTACCGTAATCTATTCGTTGAACTCTGATGTAAGCTTCTACTCGACATTCGCATATTACAAAATTACGCGTTTCGTTGTGATACTAATACGAACACACGGTATCTGTTTTTTTACCGTTTACCCACCAAGCATTGGTAGGAGACTGTATGTGCGAGATAAGTTACGAATCTGTGTTCAAAAGAGATCCTATAAAGTTTAAAATGAATAAGTCTTTAATCGTATTTCCGTCGAGCAAATGTAGTAGACTTGATGTGTGACTGAAAGCAACAAGTTATTTTCCGTTTCTCACCGATGATAATTTTATCAGAATCTGAAAGATCTTATGAGGTCGGAACTTTATTTGTTCCCTGCAGGTGTACTTTCGACGAGTATACATGGTAGATTGAATGTGTGCAATAGTATCGTTTGCGGCCTACATTTTTCATTGATTTCGGATGTATCGGTTTCTATGAATTCCTATTATGTGCACACTGTATCCGTCTCTTAACGCAATGTTTCGAACGTGCGCGACACTGCTATACGTTCTTATTGGATTCTCGCCGATTATGATTGTATAAGGTTCTATGAGATACTGCGTG
>JAFFZH010005470.1:0-14574 GCA_018420115.1 Euura saliciscinereae
CGATAATCTTCTGAACCGAACGGTCTCTTCGAAAGATGCTCGAAAGTCCCAAAAATGTTGAAACCAATACAGAAATCGACGGATTCCATACAGTCACTTGTAATAGTATATTGTGCACCAAGGGAGCGAAGGACATTTTCGCTCCCGAGCGTGTAGTTTGCTGCACGAGGGAGAGGAGAGGCTGCACGAGTCGCGAGCCGAAGACGAGGGTAGCAAACCACACCGAGGAAGTGAAAAGTCCTGCGACCGCGGTGCACACTGGTTTTTTTTCCACCATGAACGGAAAGGTCGATTTTGCAGGCAAAACGGTGATCATTAAAGGTTATGTGGCTGAAGTGTAGCGCGGCCGGTACGGAAACTAAAAGCAGGGAGGAAAGAGTTTCGGGGAAGAAAGACCGGGGAAGAAAGACTTACCGGGAGAGAAGACTTCCCGGTCGGTGAAACCACTGTTTGCTCCCCGAAAACAGGTAGCAAAATCGGCCTTTCCGTTCATGTATGGAAAAAAATATATTTTTTCAGTATGAAGCGATGGTTTAGCAACAATGAAACTCACAGAACCTATGAGTCATATCATCCCACATATTGTGTGAAATATTTATTGGAAAAAGCAGTTTCATTTTTAAGAATATGAGTTTTCCCGATTTTCAAGATAATGTGCGTCATTTAATTGGTTGATTTTCTGAATTCTTGTGAATGCAAGTGAAAAAAAAAATGCACAAAATGTGACAAAGAATGATGAACGTCAAGAAATTTTTGTTAAATTCAGATGATGTGAACGCCAATTAGGCATCCACCTCTGAAGAAATAGTATATTACATACCTAGGCCAGTAAAATAAGAAAAGTCTCAGATCACATGTAATTGTTAGCCGAGGCGAAGCCGAGGTGACAAACATGTGGTCTGAGGCTTTACTTTTTACTGGCCGAGGTGTGTATACTATTTTTCTGCTCGACGTAGCCGGAATGTGGAAACTTCGTTTAGCGCAGCGGCCAGAAAGTTGCCACTTTCCGGCCGGAGGGCAGAAAATAATATTTGAATTTAGGTATTCGTAGTCCACGATGCACAACTGTATCAATAAGGTACAGGCGATGATAAGACTTTATTGAATATTCAGAAGTGACATATCACGAATTAACGATTCAAGTACTTGCGTCAATACAATATGAATCAGACTCGACAATCGGGGTGAACGAATCCCGTAATTGAAATGTCCTCTATACCATATCTAGATACGAAATGACTGAAGATTATCGAAGGCCCGTTGATGCCATAAGGTGACTTAATTTTGAGCGGAAAAATCATAACCATGGAAGGTGTGCACGGGGGAGGCACCGACTCTTCTCGTTTGGACATCATTCTGAACGTCTTTCGGTTTTTGAATCACTATTTTCGGATAATCAGTGACTAATTATCTGTATCGTAATATTCCTCACGGGCAGTTTGTATTTAAACATGGTTAGCGAGCTTCGTTTGAAAACTTTATTGGCTCAGCCTCGGAATAAGAACAGTATGCCTTGCAAATTTCATCCAAATCGGTTTAGCGGTCCGAACGGAATCAAACTTTCGATGCAGGTGTTGCGAATAAAAGAACCTTTTCGCATGTCACGTGACTCGGAAGAAGAAAGTATTCGTTTTTATAAGGGCATCTGAATGTCTTTATTCTTTTGTATTCGGAATCTGTGTTGGGAAATGGAAGATTTATACGATACAGCGAATGCATATTTTCGAAATTGATTTTTATTGCTCACAATCTTATGCAGCTTTACATTATTCTCACTGGTATGTACATATTCAGTAATCAATAGGAAGACGTGCTGGAAGAAAGTGGTAGTCTCTCGTCCAGCAGATAATTTACGTTCTTCCACAAAAAGTTCTTCAGATTAGCACAAGCGGCTCCGAATATTCCGCTCCGCGATAGCTGCTGAGAAGTGGTCTGCGAATAGATTCACCAAAATTAGTGAATGAATATATTCAGCATCTTCGTATCAGGTGCAGATACTGTCGATGACACTCACCAATAGTCTCTACCGCTGCTTCGGTTCAGCTGGACTGGCATGGGATTTATGATCGTGGAGGGCTTCCTGAAAAAGTGAAATTACGATTCAATCGCAAAATTACCAGAACACATTGAAAGTATAATTTAAGAAATCGTCATATTTTAGTTAATGTTGAAAATAATATAAAAAGTCTAAATATTCAGGATCGTAGTTTAGCAGTACTAAACTGGTGGTACAATTGAAATCAGGGATCGAATGTTGAGTATCAAATACGTTTGCCTAACTGGAGGCTAAGGAAATAGATCAATTTAGGGAAGCCTGATTGGAATTTGGTTTGTAGCAAACGATAGATCTCAGTATGACAATTATATTTCTAATGGTACGATTGTTTCCAACTTACTACGGGCAGCCGGGATACCCAAAATCGCATCGACTTCTTCCTGTATTGAGTTGAATAAACCAGTAATTCTGGCCACAGTAGCTCTGTTCTGATCGTCGATACCTGGAAATTAAAAGATACCTCAATAATTTCGACAAATTTTCAAGTGCTAATTGAGGCGCGATATTCTAGATGGGCACAACTCACGTCGAGTCGCTTTGTCTATTACTGGGTTGACAAAATCTGAAATTGGAATACAGAGGTTATGATCAAGTCGTCTTCGACTCTCACTCAGTTCTAACAACAGCTGGATGAAAATCAAGCTAGGCTTGATGTATTTTTCGAATGAGATTCACTTACTCCAGAATTTTTCAGCAATTTCCGTTTTGTTTCCTGAAAATAAAATAGGCGTATCATGACAGAGTGGAAATTCACCAATTGACGCAGGATATAATGGCAGTAAGTGAAAAAAATAATGAAACATGAAGAATGAAAATAGAAAATCTCGGTCAATTAAGACAATTTCTCGACTTCACCCTGATATGTGAAGCGAACAGTAGATCACAAAAACATTTCTAAAACGTAAAGGTCGTCTTCAACTCACCCCCGTAACCCCTTCGGATAGAAGCTATAGCGCGTGCGAAATGGGTTGTGGCTTCCGTCAAAGCAACTGAAATAAAAATAGAGAGGTCCTGAATATCAAACGGAATGTTTTCCAGAATACGGAGACAAAGATAATTCGAGCGTTTTGGTAGACGTATAAATTGGTCAAGTAAGTGTATCCACTTATCACTTACCACCGTCTGCGTCGGTCAGCTCGGGATGGCCAGCTGCAAAATAAAATAGGTACATCATGACACTATTGTACTTTGTCAATATTGGACGCATGTCTTAGTAGCTATGGCTTGATTATCTTCATTGGGTGACATTGTTTTGAACTTACTGCGGGACATCCGTCTAACAAGATATGCAAGTTTTGACAGTTGTTCTATGACACTTTCCAAGGTATCTGAAATTTAAGAAAAGAGGACTGTGATTAAGTCGTCATTCTGCGGTGCTCGACTTGCTTGAGCTAAATTCGAACAACAAGTGAATATCTGTCATTATCGAAAATCTCTGTATCTTTAACTCACATCTCTTTGCGGCAACAGCATCGGTTGGGTTGACTCCTGAAACAAAAATCAGGATATCATGACAATACTTGACGAATCGAGTGGAACCTGACATGTTGAAAATGGTTTGAACATTCCGTGTAGCATAAAATGTAGACAATAAAATGGTCCCAAACAAAGAGCATAACGTTCAAAAAACAAAGAATGATAAAGAGCATAACGTTCAAAAAACACATTTTATCTATATCGTGATGACGTACGCATAGTTTTTGCTTTTTCTGCGCTACCTCCGTCGGAAAACTTTCCACGCACCGTTATCCCCACTCCGGGCGCATATAGGGACGCAGTGACTCGTTCTACGCCCTTGCCATACAATAGTATATTACGCGGCATGTCCGTAAAGTAACTGTTGTCGGGCGAGGTTATGTTTTTCGTACGAGCCGTTGGTTTTACCCGGCGAGCCTAAGGTAAAGCCAACGGAGAGTACTAAAAACATAACCTCGCCGAAAAGTTACTTCACGGACGCACCCCATACGATATTTTTTCCGGCAAAGGCGTGAAGAGTCAGTTGAGGTCCACACTACGGTCCTCATCAACTATCGTTCAAGAGCATGCTACAGTCATTTTTTACTCTTCTTTACCGACCGTACCCGGTTTTCACTAATTGTTTTCACTGATAGCAAAGCCTACGCGTCACGAGCGCGGAAAAGGAATCAATAGCGCAATTCCTATATTGAATTCCGAAGATGTATATCGGAAAACTTCTTTGTTTCATGCAACAATGAAGACGTATGCTTGAAAACTGCACACAATGGTAATTGTCGATGCCAAGCGGTGGTCGCGGCCATTATTGTGGGTTTCGCTCGTTCATCATGGCCGCGACCACCGCTTGACATCGACAATTACCATTTTGTGCAGTTTTCAAGAATACGTCTTCATTGTTGCATGAAACAAAGAAAAATGACTGTAGCATGCTCTTAATACTTTTGTGTGGCAGCTCTGAGATGCGCAGTTCGTACCGCGCAACAGAAGTCAGGAACTGCGCATGACAACTACGCGACAATAGTATATTGTGCACCAAGGGAGCAAAGGACGTTTTCACTCCCGAGCGTGGAGTTGCCACCCGAGCCGAAGGCGAGGGATGGCATCCACGCTCGGGAGTGAAAAGTCCGGCGCGGCGGCCGTGGTGCACACGATATTTTATTCCATACATGAACGGAGGCCGATTTCGCGAGCAGACCAGTGTTTACATTTAGGTTATGTGACGTACTGACCGAGCCGTACTGGTTGGTACGGCAGAGAAAACTAGGGAAGAAAGACTTTCAGGGAAGAAAGACTGGTCTTTCTTACCGACTAGGCTCCCAGCGGAAAGAAAGAGTTCCCGGTCGGTAAAGCCGCACTTCGCTCCCCCAAAATAGGTAGCGAGATCGGCCTTTCCGTTCATGTATGGAATACAATTTTTTTCGGCTAGCCATATAAAGTGCCACTGTATGGGCCGAAAACAGGCGTCAAAAAGTGACTTTCTCATGCCTGTGCCGGAAAAATAACTATAACGATTCAATGAATCTCACCACCTGCAGAACATACGTGCTAAAAAATGTCAAGTGTGCTGTTAAATGTCGCGTGTCTAATCGCAAAAGGTCGTATATAGTTATTTGTGTATCAACGGCGCAAAAGGCTATTTCACGAGTATGCAATTTGCGGCACGAGCCGAAGGCGAGTTGCTGTAAAAGCAGACTCGTCATAATAGCCTTGCGCCCATGATGCACACGATGTTTTTCTCATCACCTGGTCTGCAGAAACGCCTCTTTTCAGACCGAGTGAGCGGGCGGAAAACAGGATTTTGCGTCCTAGGGCAGGAAAAAGTCTCTTTCGCCCGCTTTTAGCGGGCGGAAAAAGACGTTTCCGCCCGAGGGCGAAAAGATCTGTTTTGCGCCCGCTCAAGAGGTATGAAAAGTGGCATTTCGCGACCGGGTGTGAGAAAATATTTTTTTTCACGCCATTTGCTCTGAAACCAGTCAAAACGTATAAATTGAATTGAAATTACGAGATCGAAAAATGGAAGTGCAAAAGGTCCTAAGTTGGGCGGATACGTCGTTTTTTCAATACAATTTTTGAGGAAAAATAAAAAACAACGTAAAGGCAACACGTCGTAAGCGCCATTTTATTTCATGATTTTTAATGATTTTTTCCAATAGCTGTAAAAACTCGTAAAACGCAAAGATAAATCGGAAAAACGACAATTTAAAAAAATTCGATAAAAAATATTGGTAGTTAAAAGCAGAAGTTCGTAAGCGCCATTTTGATTTTTTTTATTTTTCATGATTTTTTTGAATAGCTGTAAAAACTCGTGAAATGCAAAGAAAAATCGAAATCGACGTCGTTTCGAAAAATTTGATAAAAGAAATCGCAGTTAAAAGCAGAAGGTCGTATCCGCCCAACTCACGACCTTTTTCACTTACATTTTTCGATCTCGTAATTTCAATTGATCTATACGTTTCGAACGTTTTCAGAGCGGTTGGCGTGAAAAAAAAAATTATACGACTTTATGCCATTATAAACAGCAAAATGTCGTATAACGGCGCTTAAGGTGACTCAAGCACGAACACGTTCAGCAACAGAAAAAAATAATTTTTCAGTATATTGTACATAAAGTACTCATCTTCACGTACGCAAAATCTCAGACCAGGTCATCGACTAGATAAGAGAGATAAATATTGTTGAAATTCGACTTTTTAACACGGGGCTTACGGGAGGATCGCGCCGAAAGACTTGGGCCGGGTAATATCTCGATATTTACGCTAGAGATGATGTCGAAAAACTAGATAAATGTCGAATAGATCACAAGGATTGCAAATACAACAATAGAATATGGGATCATCGACTTCTGTTATGAGATATTCGATGTCAATGTTTCGAAAACTTTGAAATTCAGAGAGGTTATGGACAGCGTAGAAATTCGGCAGATGGATAGAATCATGATGGCTGAGCGCATGCGCGAGAATTGAAGCTCCGGCCGTCTGTCACTAGAGAGAGCGAGACAGATAGTTGCGATGTTGCCATACTTCTGTACGCAGTATCGTAACATAAAATTATTCTTATTTCACGGTCTTTATTTACCGGCATACAACTAATAACTTATGCACGAAATTATCAATAATTTGATCGCGAGTACCTGTATTATGGCAATCTTGCGTTCTCGAGGAGAGTCAGAGGGCCTTGCTTTAGCCCCCGCACAACTCGGACCTTCATGCTTGAGCGACCTTAAGTCCTGATATCATTAGACACGCGATATTTCGAGACACAATATTTGAAAAATTGATTGCTTTCGATATACGTCCATGAGTTCCAGTTTGGCTGTTGGAATTGAAATCAATAATTCAAATATTCTCAGTTTGAATATTGTATCCTTGTTGTATCGAGAATATTTTACTCCTTGATGCAAAAATATTCCTACGTTTATCTACAGAACAGGTTTTTTTCACATGTTGACGATGTGTGTGAATAATTGCAATGCTGACGTGGAAGCTATCGAACCACTTGACTCTCAATTAGTATTTTTGTGACGTTATTCTCACTTATATGTATGTATTTTCTAGCGTACCCGATTGGAATAAGTATAAGTGAGGTTTCGTTGTATTGGAAAATAGAACGTTCGAGCATGTGGTATTGGTCTGTAACTTACCGCACAGCAATGAGGCGACAAAAAGACAGACGATCTTGTTCATGTTGAAGGTAGCCACTTACTGCGTGTCTGGTTAGAATTCGTCCGATCCGTCGTATTTATACACAGCAGAGAGACCCCCTGCCACGACGATAACTTAACGTAGGCAATGAACATAAAATTGGTAACGTATGTCGCGTGTCTAATGATATAAGGCCATAAGCGCCATTATACGACGTTTTGCTATTTGTAATGGCATAAAGTCGTATAACTTCTTTTTTTATTCCGATCGCTCTGAAAACGTTCGAAACGTATCAATTGAAATTACGAGATCGAAAAATGTAAGTGCAAAAGGTCGTAAGTTGGGCGGACACGATCTTCTGCTTTCAACTGCGATTTCTTTTATCGAATTTTCCGAAACGACGTCGATTTCGATTTTTCTTTGCGTTTCACGAGTTTCTGCAGATATTTAAAAAAAATCGTGAGAAATAAAAAACTCAAAACGGCGCTCACGACCTTCTGCTTTTAACTAACAATATCTTTTATCGATTTTTTTTAAATGGTCGATCTTTAAATTTATCTTTGTTGTTCATGAGTTTTTATAGCTATTTGAAAAAATCATGAAAAATGAAAAAATATAAAAAGTGCGCTCACGACCTTCTGGATTTAACGATCAATATTTTTTATCGATTTTTTTTAATGGTCGTTCTTTCAATTTATCTTTGCGTTTTACGAGTTTTTACAACTAGGAACATATTTGGAAAAATCATGAAAATTATGAAAAAAAATGGCGCTTACGACGTTTTGCCCGTACGTTGTTTTTTAATTTTCCTTAAAAATTCTAATGAATGAACGACGTATTCGCCCAACATACGACCTTTTGCATTTACATTTTTCGATCTCGCAATTTCAATTGATCTATAAGTGTTTACCATTTTTGGAGCGAATAAAGTGAAAAAAAAATTACACGACCTTTTGCCATTAGACACGCGATATTCTGACCAATTAACTGATAATCATCACGTAAATCCTATGAAGCGTGTATCGTGAACGGACTACACAAGAGGCGTTATCTATGCACAATACAGAATACGGATTAGTATTATATACACGCACTATGAGAAACCAATCGAGTGAGCGAACGAGCACAATGCCATTCACTTGAAATTAATCTTCATGTTTTGTGTTTGGCAGTTGTATTTGATATCAATTCTGTTTGTAGAAATATTTTTGGAGGGCGCGTTTTGTTGAAGACGAATTTTTGTTGGTAGGTATTTTTGAAGAAATATTTTTTGTTGAAGGCAAGTTTTTTTTCATAGATTTTTTGTAGGTGGATCACATTAATGTACTTGGCGAAAGGTTTTTGCACCAGAGGTGCTTTTTGGGGGGATAAAATAATCTGATATGGAGTCTACATCGACGATCGCGTACTCTCGGATGTATTCAGTGGCTCTCGTATTCAGTAGCTCTCGTTCGGTATTCGGAGACTACTTCTTCCCTGATGGTTTCTAATCTTGCCAGAGTTTCGTCGTAGTTTGGGCTCTTCTTGAGGAGCCCGACCATCTTCTCGATTCCGGAGTGAGCTGCTTCTCGGACGATTTTGGAGATGAGGGCCTCCCCGGACGAGAGGGTCTCAACTTCCCTCCTCAATCCATCGTATCCGGATTTCAGCGAGGCGATCACTATCGAGGTTTCGTTGGGGTTGTTCCGGGTTCCGCAAGTGGATTCTCGCAGCTTCAATATTGACAGGAAAATATCGACGAGTCCAGTCTCGAATTTCGAATGTGTAGTCTCCTCGAGCGACCGCAGATTTACTAAATTCGTACGAATTTTTGTATCTTTCGATGGTAACGAGATAGAAATCTGCGCGACGGAAGCGACTAACGCGAGAAATATTACTTTATATGCCATATTTTTTACTGTAATGTAGCTCTCCGAATTCTGCTGGTCCCATGTATCGGTTTGGAATCTGTCCACACAGGTGTGATATTCCTATCACGTGGTGTATTATAATAGTTGATTAATATTCCTATCATTGTAAGAATAGGCAGGAGAACAAACTTGGCAGTCTCGATATTTACTATTCTATGACTATATCACGTTTAACTTCAGCTATATCGATGTTTTAATAAGTAATACAAATTGTGAAAAGTTATGGATATAACATATAGGATGAAGATACAACATGAATTTTGAAGTAAATATTTTTTTTCTCTAAAATAGTTAGTTATTGTTGATTATAAAGCTATGGTAAAGGAACAGAAGAAATAAGCACCAACAGTTATTCATCTGAAAATATCATTTTTTATTGTCTATCTGCTTCACATGATTATAATAGAAAACCGGTGAATAAAAGCGTGTAGAAGAATATCTTGTAGAATAAAATATATTGCAAAAAACGTAAATCTAAATACACTTTATTATAAAAAACAATATATGATGTAAAATTTTGTCATAAGTAAAATTAATATGTTCATATATGTATATTTAAAAATAAAACTATACCTATTGTTAATAAATGAAGTAATCGATACTAGATAAGATGAAATAGATAAGAGCCAATAGTGAGAAAATTCGGTATATAAAAAATTAAATTATAGGTAAAAGAAAGAAACCTAGCTGTAAAACATATTATATGGTCTAATACACTAAATGATCTGAGATTTAATACTAAGATCAGTGAGGCTTCTCCCAATCCGCATCAATATTATAAAATATTCTCAGCTTGAATCGGAGGGTGATATGAGATCTGGAAAAATGAGATCTTCTTCATTTTCGGAAATATATTTCGTAACTCTTGGTTCTGCAATATCCCATCTAATATTATTACCTACTAATAGCAATTCCAATATACATATACACGGAAAGACTCTTTATTGTAAGAGATGCCATTTTTTTTTTCTTTGTAGCTTCCGAATACATCTGCACTTACGCAATATTTTATTTCCTATACGACTCGGAAAAGGTAATACTTTGTATAGTGAAACATGGCTATTGAAAATATAGACTGAAAAATATCCAACATATTTACGAATTCATTTCAATTCAATAAGACGTATGGTATACAAAGTATCACCTTTGCCTATTGACTCGTATTGGAAATATTGCGTAGATGCAGAGTGCAGATGCATCCAGAGACTATGAAAAACCTGTGAGAGACTGCAAAAACGAAATGAATAAGTAAATGAATGAATATACTTACTCGCAGTATGCGCAATAGCTCCTTGACATTCGCTAAGTAACTCGTGAAGTGAGTTTTTTTAGCTCTGCGTACGCTTGCCAATACACCGACAACATGCGTGTTTCTTTGACAATAAAGTCCATTTTGGACGCTGGATTGTCGGATCTGCATGTTGATTTCCTACGACTCTTCAAAGACTTGCAGCCATCGATAAGCTGTGAGAAGAGTAATAAGGCGTACTCTAGTTTTTGAATCTTAACATCAGAATTATAAAATTACACTACGCAACTCCTGCTATTTCACCGCTGGCTATTAGACGAGTTTAGCTCTTTGGCCGACTATCATGGCTGCATTGAACGTTCTGTTAGCCTTAGCTCAGACAGGAGTTGTGATGTACTGACGATCAGAGCGCTGCTGCTAACTTACACCTCTGTTCCAATCCACCCGGACCGCATATTGCCATATTGCATCCATTTCGTTTGAGTATATGAGTAAGCTATCCAGAATGGGTAGTGAGACGTCGGTTGGTTTTCTTTCCGAAAAAGAGGGTTGACCTATGTCGAAATCATATTCCTCATAGTCCGATGGTGATTCTGGCAGTCTGCGTAGACGACGAATCAACACTATTCTGGTCGAGGACAAAAATTTTCTGGTTGTTGAAGGATTAATGAAAAGCTACGCAGGACGACGAGTGCAATCGATCTCGACAATTACTTACATCAATAGGTCGCATAGAATGGGGGCACGATACTTTCTGCTGTGATCAAAAAACGAAGCAGAATTTTTCTGGAGTTGACTGAATGCTCTTGCGAGAGCTTCTTCAGACTCGAACGGGCCGAAGCGTATTTCATAGAGAATTGCTGCCACGTCTTCCATGTCGAGTCGGATTGACTTTGCATCCGTTCTCCGGTATTCAACTGGTTCCGCTCTTCCGAAATCCACTATCTTAACTCTATGTTCACCGTCGAGGCAAATGTTCTGTGACCTCAGGTCACAGTGGGCGAATCCACTTTGGTGTATGTAGTTCAACCCTCGTAGGAATTGATAAGCGATTCTCAATGCGTCTTCAAGGCCCAAGCCAGCTTTGATGGCGTTGCTGACGGAACCTTGACTGCAGTATTCCATTCGGATGTACAGAGTCCTCGTAGGTCTCAACAATGAATTGAAAATTGTTCAATTTCATGAAACTGAACAGCATGATCCAATCTTGCAATTAACTCAAGTCTCATTCTCACCCATTGCCCGATATCCAGTGTGCGTCGTAAGCTACGATATTTTCGTGGCTAAGCTGCCTTAGGATCCGGGCTTCTTTCAATACGGCATTTTCCTCGTCTCCGTTCTGTCCAAACGGGATTATTTTCAGAGCATATTGATCTCCTCTTCTTTTACATCCACCTAGGTAGACCGTGCCGAAGCCTCCTCTGCCTATTTCCTCCAATTCGTCTTCATCTTCACTAATGCTCGATTCATCTGCGAAAAGAAGGAGACGCAATGAGTGAAGTTGGCTCGAAGCAAGAAGACTTGTTCATTGTTCATGTTTCAAATGCTATACCACGTCACGAATTATATGAGATTCGAAGAGCACGCCATAATTTCGACGAACGCTGCTGCGGATTTAGAAATATATTTTTACGGCACAGGCATTAAAAAGTCACTTTTTGACGCCTGTTTTCGTTCCGGCAAGTGGCACTTTATACCGCTAAGTTCAAAGTTGCGGTATAAAGTCTTTATTCCGCAACTTTGATGCGCAGTTCGAAGTGCGCATGTCAAAGTTGCGGAATAAAGTCTTTGTACCGCAGGTTACCCCCTCTCTACTACCTTTTACAGCAGCTCCTATACGCAGTTCGTGCGGAACTCAACTGGCGTCAAAGTGACTATTAATGCCTTTTCCGTAAAAAATATTGTATGGGGCGCGCGCAGAAAGTAACTGTTCAGCAAGGTTATGTTTTCAGTACTCGCCGTTGCTTTACAAGGCTTGCCGAATAAACAGTTACTTTCTGCGCATGCCACATAAATATCTATTCTGTCTGTGCCAAAAATTCAATCGTATTATCTCGATTTTCATCACGAAATTGAAGCAATTTGATATCATTGTTATTCATGTGCGAGCGCCAAGAGGACTCACCAAGTTGTTCATTTGCTTGTTGATGTTGTTGAGGTGGGAGGGAAGCTGGACGTTGTATCGCAAGCCTTTCCATTGCCAAGGCTATATCATCAGAGAGCGAGGCATAGGCCCCGTCTATTATCACCGGAAGTGGTTGCGTTATACCGTCCGTGCTCACAGCTTGTATACCCTCCAAGTTGGTCCGCAAGTGTGCCATTTTTTTCTACTCACAGAGGGATAAGACGAACATCAATCTACCAGTATAATTATCAATTTCGATATAAATTTCAAATAGAATTCGGTTACTCGTATGTTATAATATTCAAGACACCTTGTAACACATAAAATTTCAAAAAGGGAATTTTCAATAAAAATATCCGTTACTAGGCCTAAAATTCAAATTACATAGAAGTATATAATAATCCACAAATCAATTTTCTCATAGAAAATTTCATATAGCTTATACCTGAAAATTCAATTCATATCAACATGCATATAATTGAAAAAAAAAATCAATTTCAAAATAAATTTTCTACCCTAATTTTCAATATTTTATCCCTAACAATTCATTCAAGCCTCTGTAGGCTGAATGTACATGAATCTTATGACCCAAAGAGCTCTGCAGGGTGAAAACAGTATCTAGTTCAAATTTCATCGAAATCGGTTCGGCGGTTTGGCTGGAACTTCAACGATTTGACATTCAGACGAGGGTGCCGGAAAAATTCCCAAATAATTCCCCAAATTTTGTTTTTCAATTAAAAGACTGCATTCCAAAGCTCATCGTTTCATCTCTAAAATTGACGAAGTTAGCCACCGCCGTTTCTAGACCGCAAGTCGGATCGAGTGTACAAAGTCACTTGCACGACGACACTGTTGTGTCAGATTATATTTTTTTTTTTTTTAATTTTCTGGCTGAAATTTATTTTCAGAAAATTATAATCGTCTGGTGATGCTTCACTTTTGTTTTTGAAAATTGTAATCAAATTAAACAAAAATCACCGTCCGCGCCACACACTGGTCTGACAGACCGACTGTAGATTTTACGTGCGTATTTATCGGCTGCTATTGCGTCACCCAACTTGGCCTGATGCCGGATAGTTAGGGCACCTCCCGAACTTTTATTTACCGCTTAGGCCGGAGGCTCTCTACTGTACCTACAAAAAAGGTATGAAACTGCGAAACCCGCTGTCGGTCTCCTGGACCGACGTATGACTTGGTTATTTAATGTTGTGGTTTACCTTGAATATTGTTTAATACAGTGAAGTTATCAGCATTATAATAGCGTCACACACTTCTTCTTCTTCTTCTTCTTCCTTAATGGATTTAGGAGTCTTCGACTCTTATGTACCAACAAGCGTTACACACTACACACAGTAGCGTCAGGGGGTAAGGCACTAAACAGCAAGAGAAAGAAACTCGACATAAAAGGAGGTTGCGCACAGCGCCACCAGCTGAAGTCGGTAAGATAGGGATTTAAGTATAGGATTGCACTTCCAACATTTGACCCTGGCAAGTCATACGTCGCTACTGTGGTACAGCCACGGAGTAGCAATAAGGAGATACCACTCTGCGGTAAAACACGTCCCCAATTTTGAGGTAAAGTAGAAGGATTTTGTCACGATGTAAGAAAGACAGGTGGGTCGACTAGCCCCAAATCCTGTGATTTTTAAGTGGAATTTCCGATCGCTACATCCAGAGTGCGCTGGTGCGCGGGGCGACCAATCAGGTCTCGACGATTGTCACCGAACCTAAACCCTAACCTTACCTGTCGCAAACATTGGGTTTAAACTTTAAGAGGAAATGACAGCTGATTTACACTTGGAATTTTCAAAACCTATTTGAACAGCCAAAACACATTCGATTGATGTGAATTTGATACCAGTGACGTAGAAAAACTTAACGAAGGGCCTAAGAGTCTTGGATTTGCGAGAATCGAAAGACATAATCAGAATCTTGTGTAACAATATTGTTCTGTAACCCAAGGAGGTGCTGCCCCTCGTGGAGAGAGGCAGCACTTCCTTGGATACAGAACAATACTGTTAAAAAACTGTTATTATGTCTCGATTGTCGAAAATCCACGATTGACAGGCCCTTCATTCAGTTTTTCTACGTCACTGATATCAATTTCACATCAATCG